>JABSTQ010003014.1:0-62558 GCA_013358835.2 Ixodes persulcatus
CAGTGAAATACGATGTCAAGATGCATTTCCCACAGGTACCCACACAGATTGCCCACAGAGCATGGGTTATGAACCCTATGGGTTACCACACGGCGCCCACAGGACTTTGGTCCTACACAGCTCCTATAGGATCTCTGCAGGACCCACACAGCTCCCGTAGACCCCACAGACTGTGCGGGGACCCATGGGGACCTATACATCCACCCAAACCCTGTGGGGACCCGCACACCCAAACAACTGTGCGGGACCCATAGGGACCCGAACACCCACAGAGTTTCTGTGGGACCCACACGGTTTCATAACCCATGGGTCTGCGGGTATTTTGAGCGGGGTAACAACTGTGTAATTTCTTTCTAACAAATGTTTTTTCCTCCCCCTCACACCGTATTTTGACAAACAAATGGTCGTTAGTTGTTTATACAGCAGAGAAAATGCCAAACATGGCGACCACCGCTAGCCTGGGGTCTTTAACGTGCACCACGCAGTAGTGATCCACGACCGCACGCTGGTGCAATGTTCATCCAGATCGACACGGGGCAGAGGTGGATTGAACCCAGGATTCTGGGTTCTGCAGCGCGAGCTTTGGCTCACGTGCACCCTATGTTGAAAAACATATTGTGGCTGTGTGGCGGTGCTGGGGAGAAAGATGAGAAAGAAATTACACAGTTATTAGTCTGCGCCATTCCTCATGTTTTTTTTTCGCCTATTCTCTGCTTTAGTTTAAATCTTTATCAAGTTTGGTTTTCTGCATCTACGCAGCGCAGCAAACCATCACAATGTCTAATCAAGTAGCCCATATCCAAGCAATATTGCATAATTAGCATCCGTGCTGTTACCGATTCTTATTTGTCATTTACACTGGACCTCTTGGCGAATATATGCTGCCACCTAGACACGCGAATCGGTTCGGACTAGTTGACTGGAAGACAACGCGCGCCCAAGGACTCTCCCACCGTTCCACACACCAAAACGTCGCTACATCTGTTCACCCATTGAGGCGATGTGACCGAGATACGGCTCCCCAAGCTCACCTTTGTCCCCATCGTGCGTAATCTTCGCCCCGAGGGTCGACACAACGAACCGCTCAAAGGCGAGAAATGCAAGATGGCGGATTGGTTGGAACTAGATACTCTCGAACCAGGCGCATGAAATACTCGCGCATGCGCACCGCGTATTTTACAAAAGGTCCATTGAAATTTTAAAAAAAATTGGGTTGTGTGTATGTTGATACAGCCTAAAACGTGGTCTGCCTCAACGGGCGACGATTCCCCAGCTGTAGATGAGAAAATTTAGCAGTGCAGTACAACCGCTAGCCTGGGGTCTTGACGTGCGTCACGCAGTAGTGATACACGACCGCACGCCGGTACGATGCTCATCAAGATCGAAACGGGCAGGGGTGGGGATGAGCCCAGTATCCTGGGTTCTGCAACGGAGCTTTCGCTCGACGTGCTCCGTGCTGGTGAGCGCTAGCCCAGAAGCTACCGATCCCCCGAATTAAATGAAATTAAACCCTTGACTGCGGAGCGTAGGGACAATCGGAGCTACGCTGGGGAACTCGCCGCCGCCGGGGGGATCGGAAATGTAAGAGTAGGAGTGGGAAACTCGCCGGGGCGGAGTCAAAAGAAGCTCCTCCCCTTCCCCGTGACGTCGCATTGGAGAGATTCCCGCCGAAGGCGAGCTTAGCCCCCCCAGACGTGATACCGCTGGAATCTAGGCATGAAGAACAGCATGGTCCTGATTCGCGAGTACTTGGCCAACCGATAAACGCAGTGCCGCCGCCAACTCCTGGTGGCAGTGAACGTTAGAATAGCTTTCGATACCCTGCCTCACGCCATGGCCATCGACACGGCCCGCCACACTTGGCGTTCAAGGCAGGCCCCTGAACTTCATCAAGGCTTTCCGAGCGGGCGCAAATCTCTGGTCAAGGCCGGCAAACACCACGGCAGTGCGAAGGAGACGAACGAGAATGATGTGCCACTGGGGCCAGTGTTGTCGCCGACGCTCTTTAACCTGGTGATGGCACCGCTCCTGTGGCGGCTCGCTGTCGTTCCGGACCTGGCATTCACGGTCTACGCGGACGACATCATCGTGTGGAGTGTGGACCAAGGGGAGCGACAACGCGCCCCTTCCCGAGAAGTCGATCCGACGGACACTCGACATAGTGTACGACTTTCTGAAGGAAGCCTGCCTGCACCCCTTTCCCGAGAAGACCAGGACCTTCTCCCATTCCTTTGCGAAAGAATGGGAGAAGGTTGATGCGAACCTGCGCTTCGACGTCCAGAAAATCGACAAGGTGGCCGAGCACTCCATCCTAGGGGTGAGTGTCCACTCGCGCGGCGACCCGACCGGCTGGATCTAGGGAATGCGGGGCACCTGAAAGAAGGGCTCTCATTCGTCCGACGCCTGGCAAAGCGGGCTGGGGGTGTCGGAGAGGGGTTTGCGAGGACCTTTGTCCAAGCCACCCTGGTATCCAAGATATCGTAGGGCCTACGGCCTGCGTTTTTATAGAGTCCACGCCGCTCAGCGGGCCAAACTAGAAACACTGCGAACAACGCGCCAAGCTGCATCTCGCGTCTGCCAAGGTTTACAGGCCTGAACCTACTACACGAAGCCGTCCTGATGCTTTCTCAAGAAGAGGTCGAAAGGAACCAGGAGCGGATGTACGGTGACAAGCTGGCGCACACCCTGGCAGAACGCATACCCCGTGGAGCTTTCTGCTCGCGCAGACAACAATGTCACCGATTCCGTATCCCATTCCACCATGGCAAAAGACGACGGTCACCCCGGCGACGCCAATCACGAAGAGGACGAACTCGACGAACAACGCCGGCAAAAGGCGCAAGTTTGCCAGGCGGCACGAACAGACCGGCGGTGGTGACGATGAGCTTCGAGTGTACGACGACGCCGCTTTCGAGGATGGAGTGGCGGCCACGGTGACGTGGCATTACGGGAACGAAACCAAGAGCAAGGCGCTGCAGGAATGCGGATCCGTGCAGGAAGCTGAAGTGAGAGCCGTACTCGAGGCCATCGAGGACATAAACCGCGTCATCAAACAATGGTTTTCGAAAAATGCGCGTCTTCACGGATTCCCAGGCCACCGTGAGGGAGCTCAGGATGCAAGTCAAGGCACACGCCGCAGTCAGATAGATTTCTTCTAACACTTGAACTGGAACGGCGCTTACGCGATCCGTCAGTGTGGAGTGGATTCCGGGTCACGCGGGCATCGACGGCAATGAAAGGGCGCACCGGGCGGCGGTCGAAGAGCTTAATCGTATCGACCTTCGACGCCAGGACCCGGCAGCCGCCCCTTCTCTGCAATCGCCAACGTCCGCCTTCAACCTGTACGACCCCGACGGCACCGGCCTAAACATCAAGTTGGCGTTCAGGAAAACCGTCAAGGCTAAGATCGTAGCCAGAAGTGAGCCCCCCGAAGTGAGCATTCATTTGGGGGTCTTCTGAAGGCGCGAGATGGTAAAGTTGCGAAAACTCGGTGCACAAGCCGGCATCGTGCCCGCACGCACTCAGCAATGGGTGAGGGCGGCCCGCAAGAGGAAGGCTACCGTCGACGGGGTTGCGACTGTAGAAGATCACAATTGCAGCCTGCTAACTCGAAAACAACGACGAGAAACAAATCTGCTCCAGGGGCTGCGTCTACTGCTGGAATTACGATGTTGAGTGCGATGAACGGCCCATCGTATGGAACTGCCCCAGCTTCGACCAGGAGAGGACGAAAGCCCTGGACGCGCTAAGGCAACAACACCACCCCCTGTGCCTCGAAGCCTGGTGCCGCCCTGAGGGGGGAAAAGGACAAGCGCCTCGCGGTTCTGTCCGGCCTGCTTAGATACCTGAGCGAGACCGGGCTGCACCTCCAGATAGTATAAGGGGCTCGTTCCCGGCATGGCGGGACCTCAGCTGTACCATAGTATGTAAATCGCCAATGTCCCACCTAGTCATCATTCTCTAAACTTGTAAACTTCTGGCCCCCTTTTTTTACCAGAAGGTTCAAAAAACGTCTACTCAATCAATCAGATGTGTTGGTGTCCGATTAGCAGGCAGGGAAGGCAATGGCCCTATTCTCCTAGGATCCAGTGAACTGTGTGCACTAGAAATCAGGCGAAGGCAAGTTTCCAAGAGCAACGTAATCATCTCTGACCACCCTGACATATCTCCTCCTGATATGCACGTTTTCTTCGCACCGTCGCCATCTTGAATGGCGTCAGGCCCGTGCCCCTGCCAGTACTGCAGATGTTTGTGAGGTAGAATATAGCGTCTCATTGACAAGAAAGCCCTTGCAAGTGAGACACAACAAAAAATTACGTGCTCGGGCCTCACGCTTTGAGAGAGTTATACGTCAAGGAAAGTGTACGTACAGCACGACATCGAAACATGAGTGTGTTTGATAAACAACGGCCAGACTGAATTCGCGCACCTTTTCTCCTTATTTTCATACAAATTTTCTTGTTGCAAGATCAAGCTTGCGCGTCTTTTTGCGCGGGAGTGCTGCGAGCCTACTGTTTTCGCAGTTCTACCTTGATGCTCAGCGGGTTGTGTTACGCGTGACCCAATGGTTTACTTTGGTGACCCTAAATTGCAAGACGAAATCGGGGAAGACTTCCGACGCGTCTTTTTACCACCTTCCAGCGATGAATCGCTAAGCACCGCGTAGAAGGGGATGCCTCGGGAAAACCTTGTTCTGAACGACAGAATTTTCGTTCACAACAAGGTTTCGTTCACAACAAGGCGTTGTGAACGACAAATCTCACGTTCACAACGCGTGCAGCCGGCCCTTATAACTGAACCATTGTGTACCAAAACATCGCATAAAAAATTCTGAGGACACCTAAGCACTTCTTATGCGTTGTAGATGCGAAAGCATGAATGTCGTTCTTCTGCTCCCTTGGTTCGTCTGCGGCATACTGGTGTGCGGCCACGTCACGCTACTGCCGAGGCCGACGGCCGAGCGCGCGCTCTTTTGAAGTGTGTGCGCCGTGCTGAGCTCGGCCATGTAGCCTCTCCGGAGTTTGCCCGTGCAGGCTCTGCGGCCAGCTGCTCCTCTTACCGGCGGCCGGGCCACTGCTTGCGCTGCACTGCAATAGAGAGGGCTTCTCTGCTGGCATGCCTTGGAACTACGCCGCGCGACAGCCGATGGGAGCCTCGTTCCTTAAAACTATGATGCGCGCCAGCCAATTGAAGCCTATCCATCAGATTTCTGCTACAGACGACAGGCTTCGCTTCATTGGGACAGGTGAAGGTGCCGCTTGGCGCGGCTTCCAAAGCTGATGACGTCGTTTCACTCCATGGGACTATTAATGCTTTCGCATTAATAAACGTGGTTCCTGGAGCCGTGCCCACGGTGTTCGATGGGTCTTCGAAGCACCTAATGCTTGCGCCCAAGAAAGCCCGAAGTGATGCTGCTCTAATACCCCACTCACACGACCATAAAGGTGTCTTTAGCTAAGGCACACTGAACTAGGGCATTTAGTATTGGTAAATGCGGCAAACTCCGCGTGAGGCACATCGTGTTAAACTTACATGGTGGCCCTAGCGCTCATTTCTCGAACACTGCCTAGCCTTGCTCGCATACGACAAGTACGAACCGCAAACCAGTGCCTAGCGTTTCCTTTTTTACTTCTTTTAGCTGGCACAAGAGGGCAGTTGGACACAGCACAAGATCATCGGGAATACGACACCAGCGCCACGCCTGACTTTCAACAGCTTTGGCTTCACACGACCGATGGGTCACCGCCACTGCTTTACAAGTTTTCCCGCTCGTTTAATTCAAATGGTGGTCAATTTTATCCAAGTGCCATTCAATTTAATTCAAACGCCATTCAATTTGATCCCAGCGCAACCCGATTTCATCCACAATATATACACTGCACGGTTTTGTATTCAGTGGTCGTGTTTCACTTACACTTCTGATAAAATAGAGTATCGTTTATACAATTAGATTTTGTTGGGGGTTGTGGGTTTGTAGCAGACTTGTGCCAATCTCAAATACTCTACTCAAGATACTATATTTCAAAAACCTTTTTTAATTATCTTGGTGTCTTGCAAATACTTCTGATCAAGAGTATTTGGTACTGTATTTTAATTACATTTCTGAGTATGTTATACTCATTATCTCAAATACAGTTATGACAGTTCTCAATTTTCCAAGTTTTTTGGTATGAGGTGGCTTGAACGTGACATGAGCTATCGTGATCATTCTTTGGAGCAACCGAATCCTCTTGCTAGCTCCGATAAGCTACTGTAACTTAGATTGAGCTTGTGAGAACATTGTTTTTGCGCCAATTGTAACTCATGTTTCACCCCAAAGTTCGTACAATGAAGGTTTCTCTATCGCCTTCCCAAAGGCGCCTTTTGTTTCCTAGAGTTTCCCTCAAAACATCCTCAAACAAAAGGGGTGGTTTTACGGAAGTAAAAATTGCCACACTGAGGCGCAATGCAGAACGGGAAACGACCCATGACAACAATGCAGACTTCAGTGTCAAGAAAGTAACAAATAGAAGAAAATGAGAAGGGGACACAGAAAGACGACACTTTTTATTGCATGCTGTATATTTGATCCCGCTATGGCAAAGCGTCGAGGTTTTCATTTTTATTTTTTTTTCGTCAGTTTAGCATTATTTCTTTCGCGAAGACTATCTGTAAGCGAACATTGATAAGCAAAAAAACAGGACAGAAACGAACTACGAGCAGAATTACCTCTTAAATTGCCAACAAAAGCCTCCCCCAACGTTGAGTGCCTTTCTGAAAGCAACCTACTTGAAGAAGGTGCGGCAGATTGATACTTTAGACCCATGTTGCGGATAAAAAAAAACAGGACGCGGGATGGCCAAAAAAAACGTGCTTTTCGTGTAAGGCTCGTCAAATAATGAGGCGCTGGAGAAATTCAGCCTTCTGCGTTAAGTCCTTATTTCGAACTCTTTTTGTTCGCCTTCCGCCCATTGAAAAGCATGCGGGAAGGGCCTTAGAACGCACCTGGTATCGCTGCGCCGCAGTGTTCTTCCGCACGTCTGCTTTCCTCGCCGTCACCATGGCAACGAATGCCGAATGAATGGAAGCACGCACGGTACCCGCCGCGTGAAGCCAGCAACAGCTGACGCCATTTTACGAACGCCGTCTGCTAGCCGAAGCCGAACGCGGTATGTCAGATCAACCGCCTCCGCCGGTGCTCGATCGCCGACGGCGATCGAGCACCGGCGGAGGCGGTTGATCTGACACGTCGGCGATCGAGCACCGCCGGAGGCGGTTGATCTGACATACCGCGTTCGGCTTTGGCTAGCAGACGGCGTTCGTAAAATGGCGTCAGCTGTTGCTGGCTTCACGCGGCGGTACCGTGCGTGCTTCCATTCATTCGGCGTTCGTTGCCATGGTGACGGCGAGGAAAGCAGACGTGCGGAAGAACGCTGCGGGCGCAGCGATACCAGGTGCGTTCTAAGGCCCTTCCCGCATGCTTTTCAATGGGCGGAAGGCGAACAAAAAGAGTTCGAAATAAGGATTTGACGAGCCTTACATAATTTGACGAGCCTTACACGAAAAGCACGTTTTTTTGGCCATCCCGCGTCCTGTTTTTTTTATCCGCAACATGGGTCTAAAGTATCAATCTGCCGAAGGTGTTGCTAGATGGTCCCAGCAAAAAAACGCCAAACCGCTGGAAGGTATAGGCCGCATATAGCCAAAGCCGTAAAAATAAAGTATAGCCAAAACGGCCAACTCGTCGAAAGCCGACTCGTCGACGGCCAACTCGTCGGCGGCCCATTCGTCGAATAGGCCAATTCGTCATAGAAAAACTCGTCGAAGAAAAACTCGTTGAAGGAAAACTCGTCGACGAGGACAACCGGTCGCCGCTGTTTCAAAGCCATAATATATAATTTTTTGTCCTGAAATATCAAAGCAAATCCTGCCCTATAGTAATGCGTAGTATCGCCGCACAGTAATAGACCTCCAGTGTGCTCTTTCTTGTCGAAGATGACTACTTGCAGCTTTCTTCGCTTTCACGTTGCAAAGGGGGTCAAACTGCGTCTCGCGTGTATCACTGGGGCGTGTGTTAACCTAATCGGCCCACCCGTTCACGCCGCTTGGCGGTGACAGTCTGCGGCGGCTCATAACAAAAATGCTAACCCACCTAACCCACCAGTCAGACAGCTTCGCTTCGACAGTCTACGGTGGCTCATTACAAGAAGTAATAAAGAAAACTAACAAAAGGAGGATCCCGAAATGAACATTTCTCGACTTGTCTCAGTGTACTGTCCTGTCTTCGGCCCCTTGCAATTTTTCTTTCCGCCTTGTAATTTAAGAAAGGCGCTGTCCCTAGTCCAAACAGAAATAAAAATTTAGGTCAAACGATAACAAGGAACCACGAAATTTTACCTCGGACCGTGATTCAACACATTCGACGAGTCGCCCTTTTACAGATTGCCCCTTTCGACAAGTTGCCCTTCGACGAATTGCCCTATTACGAATTGGCCTATTCGACGAATTGGCCGTCGACAAGTTGGCCGTCGACGAGTTGGCCGGATCCCCGGCCTCATATAGGAGACACGCTTACAAACGCGTATCATTCAGTGACCCACAAAGACAGCTTTATTTTCAACCCCGGGAGATGTAATAGTACAGTAAAAGAACGAAATATAAGAGCAAAACAGCCCGAACACTTGGCGCGAACCGGAACCCTCAATATCTTACAAACACAATTAACTGACCTGGGAATTAAACAATGACACCTACAAATAAAGAAACCTCTTTACTTCGTTATCTAGAAACAGGGAGGGTTGGCTTACACAGTTCCCCGAGCTAAGAATACGCATAGTTTATTTTCGTCTTTGTGTAGAATATGAGGGCCGCCCCTATTGTATCCTTTTCTGTGGTCCTCTCTAGGCGCGGGCGACGACTGGAGGTAACCAATAATTTCGCGGCGAAGCCCCGGATTTCTCATTTCTACGAACTAGGGTGCCTAAGGATTCTCACAATGTGCACCATAGCAGCGTTTGGAGAGTTCAGTCTACGTCCGGGTGCAAGAGGCGCTACTGGACATGCGGTATTAGTGCAATCTGTTTATTTGGTTTGTTTGTTCCATTGAGCTGTTGGGAGGCGGCTTGAACTCCGCAAGCGTTGCTTCCCTGCGCATTGGAAAACCCCGACGTTTGTACAGTCGAATCTCGTTAATTCAAACTTGCGGATAATTCAAACAAACATGCATGTCCCATCTTATGCATCTTAATGGGAAGAAACTCCCGGTAATTCAAACTTTGCTTTATTTAAACAAATTTTCTGTACCCCTCGAGTTTGAATAAACGAGATTTGACTGTACAAGTCTGAAACCTTTCTCCTTCCTCTCTTTCTCCTTTCGAACAGCTAAAAGAGAAGCGAATTTTTTCGAGCTGATTATAAGTTAAAAAATTAACTAGTCGAACTTCGATATTCAACTTCGAACCTCTAGAAATAGCCCAAAAATAGCAACATAGCCAGACTTGGGAAGTAATCTGTTACAAGTAACGCATTACATGTAATCTGTTACTTTTTCAGGTAATCTTGTAATTGCCACGTTACTTTTTTTCGGAAGTAGTTTGTAATGTAATTTGTTACAAATAATTGGTAAAGGATTACTTTAATTGCTCGTTACTTTTTTAAAAATGGGCATATTATAATAACTGGAGCAATACGAGCAGAACATTCAGCAGCATAAAGAGAGCAAGCTCAACAACATAGAAAGCATCTAAACGAGGAGAAGAGCCGAAAAGAAAACACGATTTATTGTTTCACCGGTCACTAGAACCACTAGAAAAACGGGCAAGGCATGCACAAATATACGAAAGACAAAGATCAAGTAAGACAACGCGAAGTAGGCTGTCCGTTGCCTTCCATCGTGTTTTTCATCTTCTCCCGGGCAGGAGACAGCTCTTCGTGTTTATTTGTTTTTTGTCTTTTACACCGTTTAAACCTTTCCAACTTCTTAGACGTCTCCCGCCACCTACATAGACATCAAACGCGGGACCGTACTCCCTCGATCCGCGGGTTCACAGCTCGCGAACCAGACGGCCTCGCGCGAGGGGGTCGAATTCTCTTTGTTTTTGATGTGTGCTACTGTATTCTAGCAAGCTCTTGAGGCACGGCTGAAAAGCGCCCGGCGCGAGGCAAGGAGTATCGTCTTCGAAGGTACGGAGGATACTTCTTTTGGTTTACTTGTCTGGACGGAGTGGCATTCAAAACGCCGAAAATCAAAATGCCGAATTAAAGGAATGCTGAAATTTAAAACACCGAAAATTCAAAAAGCCGAAAATACAAAAAGCCGAAAAGTCAAAACATCGAAACATCAAAATGCCGAAACATCAAAATGCTGGCATCACCTAGTTATAGTGGAAGATGAAGTTTCTTGGCAAGATAAATTTTCTTGGCAATGTGATCAAAGTTAGGGGAGAGGTCAAGCCGGCCGATGTGCATGCGCTTTCGCCCTCTTTTCTAATAGCCATGAAAGGCTGTCCGCGAGTGTAGCTCGCAGAGTTCAAGCCTTCAAAAAAGGAAAAATATATTTCTGCATATCTCGTCGCATAGCAGAGGGATTCCTTGTTTATTGCATTTCATTCAGATATGTTGTGTGCAATTACTTGAAGAAAGCTTAGAACGTCGACATTTTCCCGGTTGCCCAGAGCAGCTGCCAAATGATTTTCGCGCAACTTTTGCTTCCTGCTTTGTGAGCGGCAGGGTTGGCCCCTGATCGCTCCCTCGATGTCGTCTGCGACTCTAGCTTGCTCCCTTCTCATGGTGGTGATGAGCCGGAAGACGCTTAAGTGGTGTCCGCCAACCAATATCTCCCATCGTCGCTGCCATGCCTCAACGGCGTTGTTGCCCCTTGAAAATCCGTTCTGAGCGAGGGCAAGCACATTCCAGAGGGATGGTGGGAATACCGGTGGACTTCGTATTATCACGGCGGTGTTACCTCCGGCAACACGGCGGCGTGATTTCCCAAGCAGCTAGTTGCCCTCCCACCATCGCAGCAGGTCAGAGACATCTTACGGGAAGAGTGGTTTCAAGGACGCATAGGCATCTCGTACTTCTTCGGTGGGCAAGAACGAAAGGGCTGCAAGCTGCCTCACCTTGATGGCGAAGCCACCTGCATTTTTGTAGAGCACTGCCAGCCCTAGGTGATGCACTCCTCTATACTGATTGGCACAAGTGAAACAGACAATCATGCACATCCAACGACGAGAGCAACGACCGAATAGCGATGATGGCTGCCAGCTCGAATTCTGTACTCACAGTTTTGGATTTAGTGCAAGTCTCATATCTGCGGCGCGAAGAGCGCCTCGTACGCCATCTGGGTTCGTCGAGTCATTAGGCAGTAAACAAAAGGGGACACATGGCCATGAAGATAACTGTGAATAGTGTATAACTGTTCGAAGAGCGGCGGCACAGTGTTAATTGTTCCGTCTATGAGCCACATCAGAGCGTCGTTCAGTTTCCTCAAGTTTTCGTCCGTGAAAAAATTAGGAGTCGAGCTCCATCTGCGCTAGTGCAGTCGCACCGCAGAAACTCCCGGCCACCTAAAATTGTTCTGAACTCGCCCTCGATGATGAGCTCCTGCACGGCAGACAGCTCGTGTGGGCAGTCCCGCTTTCCTCTTCCTTCTCACAATCCGACGTAAGACTTCATTGGTTGGAAGGCGCTGCCTTGAAGACGCAGCACATCTGCCGTGACCTGCTGTACAATCTTCACGGGTGCCCCGCCCCAGGCCCCCGCCAGAGCTTTGATTTGTTCTTGAGTACGAAGAACTCTAACTCTGCAGATATCCGGAACATGGCTTGCGTGGGTCATTGTCTTCGAGATGACACTGGTGCCTTTGCACAACGAGTTAAAGAAGCGCGTGTCAGTGGAATGTGATCTGGGGGAAGACGAACAAGTGGTAGTCACAAAGCGCGTCATTTCTTTTTCCCATGGTTTTCGGCGTCATGTCTTTTTGGCATTTTGATTATTCGGCATTGTGATTTTTCGGCATTTCAATTTTTTGGCATTTCAATTTTTCGGCGTGCTGACGTTAGGCCTTTTCGTAATTCGGCCTTGTGATTTTCGGCGTTTTGACAGGGACCCGTCTGGGCGTGGTGGTTGAGTCCACTCCTCAGTTTACCAAGGGGGGGGGGGGGGGAGGGGGAGGTATTCTTAGGAGTGCTGACAGAGAGAGAGCGCGTAGAAGTGGTGTGATCCTCTGTTGTTTTGTGATACCAATGGCTACCGCTTCTCTCGCTCTATATGCCTTCCCCTCCCCTGTCCACCACGAATATTGGTATGAATGTGAGAACCGATGAACGATCGATAACCCGTAACCGCCACTTTTTCTCTGACTGGTCGAGTTCTTAGTCATGGAGTGTCGGTCGTCTTCATGGCCATCTTTTAATGAGATGTTCGAAATTCAGGGCATTAAAGGGGCTATGCAACAATTTTTTTACTTTGCGCAAATACCGCTTAGAACGGATCCCTGACGTTAATGACCTATGAAACACGCCTTCGTTTTTCACCCGACGCATTAGAAGTCCCAGAAAAAAATTAAAAAACAACGAGCAGCGTTCACGCCCTCAACTCGCAGCCAGAACAAGCGGCCACGTGATCTGGAGCCGATTATATGCCGCCAATGTTGATCATAGCCACGCGCTGGGGTTGGCAAAGCACAGGACACGCGCTGAGTTCCAGACATTGTTATGGCTCGGCTATTGTCGTCGTTGCAGCGATTGGACACGGGCCACTACTCGAATGCTTCTCGAGCTATCAATTATCACGAGCCTAAATCGAGTGCCCACGCAATGCTCGGGTCCAATCTATGAACCGCATTCAAATATCGTCATACGGGTGTACTGCGATCCCCGCGTTACGTCATCGAATTTTGCAAGGGAGAGATTGAATGAAAATGATCGCTTTTGTCCTTGAAATTACACCGCAACAAAGGAGTTTCTTGGCCAGTGGCATTGCATGCGAGTATCCTTGAGTCCCACTAGTGCCAGTAAGCTCGTGTAAAGTGAAAAACATTCCAATTGAATATCGTTGCACAGCTCCTTTAAGGAAAACGGAAACCCAGAGTTTCACTGCATACTTTACTTGCCAAAAAAAAAACACACACATTGTCATCAGCAAGAACAACAACCTCTAATCTACGGAAACACATCAAGGTAAACTGGGACACCTGCATTCTGCATTAGCTATAGATTGTAACGTTTAGAACCAGGTTTTTCTTTTCTTGTGAATAACAGGCGAAACACCCGAGTCAAAAGGGAGCTTTCGTAGACCGCTCCTTTAGATCTGCATCTCGTAACGGAGGTAGACGCTGCTACTGAGCATGCGCACCGCTAACTTTGTCTGCACAATTCCAGAGATCATTTCCGGAGGCCGTAAGCTAGCGGAATGGAGGTTGGGGTTACAGCTATCGGTGCCTTGTCAGCTTACAGGTGAACGGAGTGCACCTACACTCTTTCTCTTAAATACAATATTTTATTTCTACAAGGACTACCATAATACGGCCGTATGAGAAATGAAAAGTTGTGTTGCAGAACATTTTTGAAAAATATCAAAATTGCATCTATTGTTTTCTGGACAAGTGTACGGAAAAAGTAATGTGAAAGTAATTTGTACGGTAACGAGTAAAGCAATCCGTTACTTTTCAGCGAAAGTAATTTGTAACGGTAATCCATTACATTTGAGGCTCAGTAATTTGTAATTGTAATCCATTACATTTTTTAAGTAACGAGCACAAGTCTGCACATAGCCAACTACCAAATTTAGACGCTAACTAGAAAAGCATGTAGCCCGATTTGGCTATTTATAGCCCAATCTGGCAACACTGCGGATGCCACGTGTTGCTGGCTTGGAGACGAGTCCAGGCAGCGGGAGGGTGGCTGCTGCCATCTTGGTCCGCAGGCGGACCGCAGCCGAGAAGCCGGACCTTCTGAGGGCCGGAAGGGGTACAGGCAGGCCGGCGACGGCGACGATGACGCTCCCTGTCGTCGAAGCCACCTCGATGTGGAATCATGACTCAGGAACCGCCGGTAACCGGACTCAGCCTGAGCTTCCCCCTGTTCAAAGTCTCATCAAGCATGGATAAACTTCGAAAAACCCGGAAGGGAAGACCCCAGAGAAAGATGGACAGAAAAAAAGGCAGCGGCAGATGCGGCCTCTGTTGTGAGTCACGTGCATTGCACTGGCTGCGAAGTTTTGTGAATAGGGTTCCACACTCCGCTTAATGTGAACACATTATTGACGTACCAAGCCTATTCACGTCACCTCTGGACATTTTATTTGTTCGTGACGACCCGAAGAGGAAATGCTTTTAGTATCTGCTATAGGCTGCTTGCACTGACGTCACATCGCATACTTTTGACCACCATGTAAAAGGAGGAGAGGGAAGCTGCTTTTGTAAGAATTTTGAGTGACAGGTTAATCTTCTATAATCTTCTGGGAGGAGAATAGCGACGTCTGTGCAAATCCGGTAGGCACAAAGGAGGATTTTGATAAGAGGGGAGCTCCTTCTTCCCCTTTTCTCTGGAGGTCATCGGAGCGCTCTTTCAATTGCGTCCTGTGCAAGCCACGTATTGCAAAAAATGCCCCAGCGCTTTGATTTGCTGCCGCAATAACTACGACACCCATGTCCTTTCTTGTCACATTGAAAAGACTCAGGGTTGCAAATCGGGCAGGCTTGCCAACTTTGCTCTTAAGGCGAACAGTTAGCGTTTTTTTCCAAGGCTAGAACAGTTTCGTTTGCCGGATACCTGACAAATGCCGTGGCCAGTATACACCTTTCCAAGAAACACTCAACCCCAGGGGCAGCAAACCGTTTTCGAGCCCATTCACTGGGTTTGAGGCTAGACTCTCACCGGCATTCCTGCTAACCCTAACCGAGTAGACTGTGATTTCAAACACTTCTGGCGGCTAAATTCTCGTCTTTTCCCGCTGTATTTTGTGTTTCATGGTGCATGTATGTTCTAGTTGTTGTTTTTTTACGATAAGTATTGACGGCGCCGCGCGATTCGCCGCATGTCAAACGACAAAGCGCTTAGCTGTCGAAAACAATTTACAGCAGAAGATAGCCGAAAGGCATGCATTTTTCACGCTCAAAAATGATGGCCCGTTCACACTCTTGCGACCGAGTAAGACCCAGAGAGACCAGACCGGTTTTTAAGCCTCTTGGGATCTCTTAGGACCAGCTCCGCTGCAGCGCATCCGGTCCTAAGAAGTCGCAAAAGGCTTAAAAACCGGTCTGGTCTCTCTCGGTCTTACTCGGTCAGAAGAGTGTGAACGGGCCTTAACGTGTTAACCGATGGACAGGACACGGACATTTAATTTAGCAAGTGTTAACATTCGAACAATATATTGTACGTACCACACGATGCAGCGTTATCTAAAAAGCATTTATTTGAGAAATATCTCAAATAACACAGTCACAGTCGACAACAGTCACATCTTGACGATCGGACGGAGTCCAAGATGACTTCGTTTTGGGGCACGTTTTGGGGAGAGCTTCCTTTTTTCACAACAGCACCAAGGCAAAGGAACGAATGCGACTGACCCGTTTCCCACCCCTACCCGGAAAACTATTCTTGGAGATGAGTGAGGATTCTACGCGGATTATCTCTGGGAGAGGAGAGAACAATGTTTGCAAAATCGCTTCAAGGGCCGTTCAACGTCCTTCTCCTCTTTCGTTTCCCGTGAATGTCGAGCAGAAACGCTTGAATGGCAGGCACTTACCAGCCCTATTTCTCACGGTGTAAGATAACACAAAAAGGGTACGCAGCACGTATAAAACAAAATTAAGTGAAAACTTTCAAGAGAGTTCAGAAAACGTTGAACGCAAAACCGCGAAAAAAGCAGGTAGAAAACCGCGCTTACCGGGTCTTCACAGTCCAAGAGAGTGGCAGAAAATTTCTAGCTGATAAAGGGCGCGAAAGTCGCAGCTCGTCACAGCAGACTCGTCATAGTTAAACTCGTCAAATAGGGCAAGTCGTCATAGGGCAACTCGTACACGGGGAAGTCGTAACAGAGGGCAACTGGGCACTTGTCTACTTCGTCACAATTTTAACTTTTTCGCCGATCCTGCGTTTGCAATGCGACTTCAATAACTAAAAAAAATAAAATAATAGTTTACAACTAAAAAAAACACAAAATGGCAATTTATATATTTTTTTTTATAGAAGAGCTTCTGGCAGCTGCCATTTTGAGAGTTTGTACGAATGGCGCGTGCTTTGCTCGATTTCCGAAGCGACAAACACGCAGGTGCTGAGTTGTAAATATCGTACGCTGGGCCGTACCTGAGAATGTTGTATTGTCGTCGACAAGTAAAGAACGCGCACGTTAGCTTCCGCCGTGCCTTTGTTGAGCAAGCGCTTGTGCTTTCAGGGGAAGCAAACTCATTAGCCCTTGACCGACTATAACAACCACTCTGAACCATGAAAATATTACTTCGTTAAGCTTCATTAAATCGTACTTGAACCGGTGCCGTTGTCTTCTTACAATGTGCGCGACTACAATGTAAGGCATTCTACAACTCGAGACAGAGGTTTACAAAGAGGGACAGACACAATCGTCTCAACTTGAGACGTTTGTGCTTGTCCCTCTTTCTAAACCGCCGTCTCGGGTTGTAGAATGACTTATAATAACCAGCTCGCCTGCTTAGTCACGTTGTCTTCAACTAAAATGCGCAGAAATGAAACGGCTAGAAATGAGCATTTGACAGAAATCAATGAAAGGAAAGTAGACATTTTTGTTTATTCGCAAGATGTGGTAAATGTGGAGGTTGAGAATCGATGCGATGCGCGGTTTAAAGCCGAACATTTCGGGCGATGCTTTCGACTGTAAAAAGCGGTCGATCACTGTCGTGGTCTTCCAAAGCTCTCAAGATGTGCTAATTGAGAGCCCGGTACTTCGCTGATAGGCCGGACAGTTGCTGACCAGCATCCAGCTGCGCGATACTCATCTCTTGCAGGGACTGCTTCTTCTGTACGCATCCAAAAAAGACCAGATGCTCGGTCTGGTGCAGTTGATGTTCGTCTGAATATAATCAGAGATGACAACTGAAATAACTCAGCTAAGGAAACCGGCGATACGCTTAATATAAAGATGATACAGATCTGGAAGCTGCGGTGCGATGCTTCGGCTGAGTTGTTCGTGCGAGGAAGACCTTCTATGACCGATCTGTAGACGGACCACACGCTCGTTGGGAACATGGCAGACAACAGCCTGTTCCTTCAACGAGGTCCGATGTACGTGTCCCCGAGGTACAGCGCAAGGGGTATAGCTTCGGGTGTAAACAATGCCACGAGGTCTTCGAAGGCGTCGGGTACCTCCGCAGGTGACAAAAATGCCAAGGCAGGCAACATTCTCACCTGGAATAGAATAAACATCGTGCTATATGAATTAGTATAATCCTTAACTCACAAGCAAACGCACGAACTTACCAAAACCGCGAACTCTTCATCTGAACCGTAGCGTGCCTGGAATCCAAGCTTGCAGAGCTTGCGGTAAACCGCCTTACAAAGGTGGAAAAAACACTCCCTTGAACCCGCGCTCGGGGGAAGATGTTGCCACTGGCGATGATGGCGGCTGACTCGAAATCACAATACACCAGTTCCAGCGCGGGCTGCACGAGGACGCTCGAAAGTACAGAAAAGAACCCGGAACGGCACCACCGGTCGTCTTAGTCAGTCACGAAAATTAACAAGTTTACCATTCAAACTAAGTTTCAATATAATTAGTACCTTTGGTAGGTGCCTTCAGTTTTGTTTGGAAGCAGAGCGTACACCAAGGGTACAACCGCGTCCTTGCAGATGACATGGATCGTGTACACTTGGAAAAATATGGACGGCGTGACTTTAAACGTACTGTCCATGAACCACACTTTATACTTTAGAGTAAATCAAGGTTGCGTTGTGTGGCGAAGACTAGAATGCGGTTCCGATCGCCAACTCCGCTGTCGTGGACGACGAAAGAATTCTCTTTTAAGGAAACCTGCAAATGTGAAATCAAATAATGCTTATAATAAAACATGACAAAATAGAAGCAATTTTCACGTGATTGTTATTACACATTTCATACTTTGTACTCATCCGGAAGGACGAGATCTTCTTGTGTTGCCAGAACGGAGTACGGATGACGACTTTGTTGTTTTTGTTCCTGTATGGTACGGCGCAACGTGCTTGTAGCTGGCATCTGTGAAGCCGTGTGTGCGCTTATACACGCCGCCGCATTGAGTAGAATTTGGTAGGGTTCCTGAGTTCCCTCAACTTGAGAAATAGAAATAGAAAAGTGCTACATTAAAGCAATGTTTCTAAAACTGATTGATATGAAATTATCCGAAACGAGACGGGGGATCGGTGGCCGAGTGACTTCCAAATACTGTGCAGACCCAACAGCATAACTAGGTCAAATGGAAAACCTTCCTCGTTTTAACCGATAGATAACGGATTCCATGCGCGTCTAGGGGGAGGTCCTTTTTCAAGGTACGTTGGAGGACGTCCCAGAAGAAGACCCCGTCCCATTGGCCATGAAACAATTTTAGCCTCCGACGCCAGTCACTTCGGACTGGTTTAGTTTAGCCTTGCCCTGCTTCCTATGGTTGGAGCGATATGCCTGCCTATTTGACAATGTAAAAAAGCCGGCAATAAAGAAAAAAAAAAAAAATCGGTGGCCGAGTGGGCTGAAGCGCACACCCAGCTCGACGCGCGTGGAGCGAAAGCTCGCGCTGCAGAACCCAGGGATCCTGGGTTCGAGCCCCACCCCTGCCCGTTTCGATCTGGATGAGCATCGTACCGGCGTGCGGTCGTGTATCACTACTGCGTGAGCACGTTAAAGACCCCAGGTTAGCAGTCGTACTGCACTGGCAAAATTGCTCATCTACAGCGTAAACCAGTGTCGCCCCTACTGGCAGACCAACCTTACGCTGTATAAATCACTAAAACGTCCAATTTGACTTTTTGATTTTGAAACGAGACGACTTTCCAGCCTTTTCTTTCTTCGCACTCCGCACTTTCAGAAGGTTGATAATCGTCAGATCTCCGGCGTGGGTGTGCTCGCCTGTCCTCCTGACGACATCGGGGATCTCTCAATCGGTGGTGATTTTCGCCTTGCAATGCTTTCTATCTCTACAGACCCAGTAAACAGCGTCGGGGTCTTCACGGCTACGCGTACCGATTACCCTTCGTGCAGAAGCATGGGAGCGCCACACTGGGTTTTATTTAGATCCATCTTACGAGACGCGATGGTGCTATCTGAAGTTCCGCACATTTCGCCGTTACATATACATACGTTTTCGAAGCCGCTTCAGAGGAAAAACCCCTCTGGAAAATGTTTCCTTGACTAGAATCTCGGTAGATCTTGTACAATAAAGAACAGAGAAGACGCCTCCAAAGACGAAACCTAGCTGCTACGCTTCCTAGCATCTGGTGTGGAGGTCTGCATACCACAGAATGACCCGTTTTCTCAATGTGCAGTAAGTTTCGACCTAGCAAAGCTTTCAATAAGGAGTGTAGGCTCGTTTGTCATGTGCGCATTCGTCGTAGGCCAACCGGTAGTAGGCCCGTTCGTCACAGCGGAACATTCGTCATAGGGTAATTCGTCACTAGGAAAGCTTGTCATCGTGCAAACCGCATATTCGAATTGGCCCACCTTACATTCACTTGGCTTTGTATGCAATAAAGGTTAGTATGTTATATTTCATTTTGACTGAAAAGAGGGGAACATCCAAACAAGCCCGCGTTGTACTTAAAGAACAACAGGTTTATTGAGCGAAATAAGAACAAATTAGAAAGCGATATTCCGAGCTGCCGCCCTAAAGGTTTCAAGACGATTTCGACCATCGTAGTGGCTTACAATGATCTGAAAACACCGGTTGCAGTCGGCGTGCTTCTCCAACACCCTGGAAGATGTCGTGCCGCCCTCTGCTTGAGCCAGCTTCATCTCTGTCAAGGAATGCTCTCTCTTGATGCAGCTTAGGAACACCCAGATATTGGGAGAACTGCAGCCCACGTTGCTCTGGCATAAGAAGAAAAAAGAACACACACACTCGTGGAGAAAGTTTTTTGAGTGGGCACCGTACTGAAATTTGGAGCCACAAATGTTTCCAGTGGATTAGGTCAATTCTTACCTGCAGTCCCCGGTGCCACGCTTCGATGCTGTTGTTCGTCCTTGGCATTTCTGCTAGTGTTGATTCTCTGACTGACTAAGCCGGGGAAGGGAAGGTGGCCGACGACAAGCCGTTTCGACTGGGTCTCCCGATATACACGTCCTCGATGTAGTCCGCCACAAGCCCACCAAGGCCAGTGCTGGAAGCATTGTTATCTGAAAATCCACAAGAAATAAAGTAACCAATTGGCTAAACTGAAGACACCAATAAGACATATAAATAGAATGCCGCATACCAGAACCGCAAACTCTTCATCTGAATTGTAGCGAATCTGGTGACCACTGGAGCACACCTTCCTGTACACCGACTGGGAGATGTGAAAAAAAAACAAAAAAAAAACATCCCTGTATCTTAGCGCCGGGAATCATGGCTTGTATCGTGTTGATGGCCGCTATCTCGAAATCTGTGTAAGCCACCTTAAGGCAGTTGGCCTCCATGTGACTCAGCACGACGTCGAAAAACCTTAAAGAGAGCGAACAAATTTTGAAGTGTTTGAACACATATTCAACAATAAGGCCACCGAGCGTTTCGTTTTATACGCTTATCAGAGCGCTTGAATGCTTACCTTCTGTAGGTAGCTTCAGATTTGATGGGCAGCAAGCCATAAAACATTGGCACTACCACGCCATTGACTTTGAAAGAGGAGGGGGTCGACGCCTCGCCAGGCGTTTTAATTGCCTTTTGCGACGGCCCCCTAGACAACTGTCTGATGTATGTTGTCTGAAAAAAACAACAACATCGAAAACACTGTGGCATGCTCCGTGTACGGTTGGTAAAACTGAGCCGGGGTGACTTTAAAGGTCTCGTCTGCGAACCACGTAAACGCCTGAACCAGACAGCTCAAGTTGCGCTCGGTAGCAAAGATCGGGATTCTTTGGCTGTCGCCCTCTCCGCTGTTGTGGAGGAGAAAGGAATCTACTTTGGTTGTGGTCTGCATGCAGGTAAAACAGTCATTATTATCATATTATGTCGCTCACTGTGATTTTGAGCTGCAATACACTTTACCTTAAACTCTTTGGGCATTCGTATGTCGGTTCTGCATGAAGGTACACTGTACTCGAAATTCGCCCGCTGCCTTTGCTTGCGGATTGTGCGCCGAAGTGTTGACGGTGCGAGAATCTGCGGTGCAGTGTCGTCACTGATACAGGCAGCCGAATTCAGAAGTATTTGGTGCGGTGCTAGGCGGCCTTGCACTGGAATAAAGAAGGACGTTAGTGAACTTGTTTTGGGAATATAAGAGCAGAAACAGATTTTGGTACATACCAGCCTTATCCTTCATCTGATGACGAACCCTAAGCCCGTTTATCTCGGTGGGGTCACCGGCATGCGTATTGTAAATGGAATAAGATATTACACGGGTCATGGCGTGATCGGTGACTGTTTTAGTTTTACAAACTCCTCTGCGCCGGCAGGCCCAATACAACCTAGTTTCGTTAACCTTAATGCAAGCGTAGGAATGTCCTTCGTGAAGAAGCATATTGCCACCTCTCTTAGTAGTAACTACCTCCATTTAGAAATCGTGAGTGAGATGGGAAGCAAAAGAGATCGTCTTTTATAATCCGGGAGCAACCGGCATAATAAGCCTTGAAACGAAGCACACAAAAAATCGGGTCTGATGGACTTCTTTTTATTGTGAACTTTATGTTCTCGAAGTTCTTTTGTTAGTAAGGTGACCCAGATAAGACAACATGCAGGATAAAGGCTGCACGTTGTCTTATCTTGGGGTCATTGGGACATGCTTTTGTTCCCGTTCGTACAGTAGTCAACCTCACTGACCTTGTACGGATTTGGTTGGGTGACCCCCTTTCGTAACTTTCCTAAGAAAACAAAATAGAAAAAAAAAACGTTTAACGATCTTGGGGTCATTGTGTGACGAACTGCCAGCGTGACGAATCATCCTATGACGAATGTTCCGCTGTGACGAACGGGCCTGTTACCAGTTGCCCTATGACGAATCGACATGTGACGAATGGGCCGTATCCCTTCAAAAAGGGTCTAATAACAAAGGGATGTCGAAAGTAAAGATAACACCAAAACGCCGACCACAACCGCCCCCTGCAAACAAACAAAAGGAGAGGCCAAGTTCAATGCGTCAACTTTTCAGGTTGAAGCCCCCCCCCCCCCCCCCCTGCCCTCTAAAAAAAGTATGTGACAAACTTTTCAATAACGAAAAGGTCACTGCGACCCCTACTACGGGTTTACTTAGAACGAGATCCCCTCTTTGACCAGTTCACCTATGACCAGTTTCCCTATGACGACTTGGCTGTGACGAGTGGGCCTGTTCCCGCCGCAACCTAATCTCAAGAAGTCTTGGAGTGGCAAGCTTTCCTGGCTGACGCGAGTCATGAAGACTGCGCCAATGACGCTTCTCTTCGACTGCGCGGCACTGCCTCCTTGAAGCACTGGTTCTTGGAAGCTAAGCGTCGTAGCACAAGTTTATCCGCATCAGCAAGAACGGAATCGATCCCAAAGAAAAAAAAAAACCGTGCCAATGACAATACAAGGCTTATTTTAAAACATATTTATTAAAACATACTCATTTAAAAGATATTTACAACCCCGAATCGTTCTGCTGAGCATCAAAATCTCTTCCGTACAAAAGCCTGTCCCCACCACTCAGTGCCGTGGTTCACGATCTCGTCCAGTGACAGCAAGGCGGTCGCCTTATCGGACACGCAATCATCTCGGGACGCTGTTCTTCCTGTTTCATTGCTCGAAAGGTGGCCCTCTAAGGTTCCTAACGTTATTGTTGCATGAGACGCTCACTGACTTTTGGCCGGAGTCCATCGCGGGTAAGGGAACATATTAAAATCTAGTTGCCGAAAACCATGCTCACGCCAGTCCTCGGTCCCTTGATAGCGAGAAGGAAAGACGGAGAAAAAAGAAAAAAATGACCGCATCTCCACGTGGTGAATGATGATGATTGGGGCGAAGCTCTGGGGGTGCTTGTCTGCGTAGACGCAGAGCCGCGTAGACGCTGAGCCGCAGCATGCCGAGCCTTCGTTCGTTTTCATTCATGTCAGAAAGAGAATGTGCGGTATGGAACGTGGATATATACGCATTTGAGCATTTGACCGCACGCCCTCTCGTCTATAAACGTTGAGCCAATGCATGCAAAGTTAAACGCGATTATATACGCATTTGACCGCAGCGCCTTCTCCTGTATAGACGTTGAGCGGCTACATGCAACGTTTCATCCATGATAGCCCCAGCTCTTGAGTTACTACCACATCTCAGAACCCCCTACTCGTCCCGCAGTCGTGGCCGAGTGGTTAAGGCGATGGACTAGAAATCCATTGGGGTCTCCCCGCAGAGGTTCGAATCCTGTCGACTGCGCAAACATATTTTTTGCATCATTTTTCATCTTTTTTTTTGCCCTACACGAGTACGTGAGCACGTGAACTCACGAGCAGGAGCACGAGCAGGAGCACGAGCACCGGACGCCGGACGCACATACGGACATGGCTAGCCCCTAAGGAGCTTCGCCTCTAAAAAATCATTCTGACTCACTCAGTTTTCCTGGAGGGCCTTTGTTCCAAGGGTCGCTTGGTCAACCTGATGGCCACTGGTCCGTCGACGCGGCGACGAAGGACACCATCGGCAGTCTTTGAACCCTCGCTATAGTCAGTTACAGGTTAAGAAAAGTTTTCGAAGGAAAGAAAGACTGGGGAGGGACCGGTGCTCTTCGCAATCACCCGCGCTGCGTATTCTATAGACCTTTTCTTTAACGGCGCCGCCATCTTGAGAATGGCGGTGCCGACGACGCCGTCTAGTGGTTTAGAAAAAGAAATACCCGCTAGTTCTGGCAGCACAGCTATCGGGTAGGAAACGGTGTGGGTATGGGGGGGCTTGGCTAGACTTGGCTTAGTGGGCTGCAATAACTTGGTTGGAGCTTGTCCGGTTGAATCCAGCTGGCTACTCACAGGCCATCACTTTGCCTCCTCGAGAGAACGACGACGAAGACGGTGGGGTGTTTTGATTGAGTTTCCACAGCGAAGTATACAGGGTGTCACAAAAGAAAATTTACACGATCTTTTTTACCGCGAAAATAAACTAGACATCGCCGAACGCTCATTCTCCGCCCAAAGGTAGCGCTAGAGGTCACAACCAGATGCCAAAGTTTCAGCCCGATCCGATAATTTAATCAAAAGTTATAAGGGATTTTCTGAAAAGTTTGATGGGAAAATGGCGGGCCGACGGAGTTTTAAAATACATGGGGCTCTATGGCAGCAGAAACCGAAAACGGGCAGAAATGGGCTCCATTTTCTCATTAATATTTTCATAAAATCACTTATAACTTTTGATTAAGTTATCGGATCGGGCTGAAACTTTGGCATCTGGTTGTGACCTCTAGCTCTACCTTTGGGCGGAGAATGAGCGTTCGGCGATGCCTAGTTTAGTTTTGCGGTAAAAAAGACCGTGTAAATTTTCTTTTGTGACACCCTGTATATGAGCAGTTTAATATAGTCTATGCAGGTAAGCTCTCAGCATTTGATAGCTCCATCTTGAGTGGTGGTTATGTAGACTTTTTCATACCTTTTACATACCATGGGGCTTGCAGTGATAACCTAATTGAAACCACCTGCACCGGGAATTAAAATCGGTCCTCTTGTCGTAGACGAAGTGGTCGTGAGCTTAAACTTGACGTTGAGTCTGATACGAATCTCTCGCGATTCAAGCTCGCAATCAACTGACTTCATAAATGAGGAGTCTTGGGGAAAATGCGAAGCTCGATAACATTGCAGCCACGCTCGCGCTGCAGCTTTTTAAAATGCTTTTTAAAATTATTTATCCATCCGACGACCACGCAGTGGTAGCCAGACAACCGTAGATTTTTGGAAATTGCAGCACGGTAAAAAGAGTCCTCGGTACTACCTCATGCACGACGTCCGTTTTTAAGCCTTTTCGCCCATACCCTTGGCGGTTCCATACCCTGTGTCAGCGGGCAATCCAAAAATGCACCAGGTCGAGGGTACGTCAGTTACTGGCTAGTTTGAGGTTATGCGAAAAAAGGCCTTATGTTGTACCGCAGCGAAGGCTAGAAGCGCGAGCTCATAGCGTTGGCAGCTGCCCCTAATGCACGAGAGCTTGTGCCGCCGAGATGTGCCCCAGAGCAAGGGACTCGCGCTTGTAGCCTTCGCTGCGATACAACATAAGGGGAAACAGAGTATAAGCAGTGGGAGATGCAGGCCACACGCATTTTCTCGTTCCGAGATACGCTTTAGTTTGTGCGCTGACGGGGTGTCCAGTCTGAGTGGGCCCTGCAAGCCGCCTCGAACGCACAAAGCTGCACTTGCCTTTGTTGCGTCTCCGTACTTTGTTCGACAACGGGGACGACCTCGAAGAACGCAGGTGCGCTCTGTCCTGCAAAGTAGGCTGGCGTCGTCCCGAAGGGGAATGCCTCGGACGTATTCTATGCGTTGGTCCCTTCCGTTTGGGAGGCGTTCGGCCGAAACACTTAAAGGAGCTGTGCAACGATTTTAACGTCGAACGCATTAGCATCTTCTACTTTTGACATCGTTACCTTGTTACAAAGGGCAGAACCACATCTCCTTCCTTCCAATTGTTGCGATTTCCGCCGCGTAATCGCGAAGCAAAAATTAGAATATTTCCCTACCTGCAGCCGCGGCGGCGGCCATGAGAACCACGCGGCATGACGTCAATGGGGGACTTGTAAAAATATAGGAGGTTGTGCAAATACCGCTCGATAAAAGGTATTCTTTTAATAAATCTTGTCATTCCTACATAAATATAAATGCGTCGAAAACCTGGTATCATCGACAAAACGTATTATACGGAGTTTTAGTGACGCCATCTATCCGAGGTCAACACAACTGTCAGCTGTATCTGCTACCGCGAACAGCCGCCAGAAGCCAGAGGGGGACGGGGGCACGAGCCGGACGGGGATGGCCGGGCCCGAACTTTCCTCCTCTCGCTATGTTGATCCCGCTGTGCAAGCACGTGGTCGCGAGTGGGAGAGTTCTCGCTGCTCACTGATTTGCTATAGAGAGAGCTTCACAGGAACCCCGCGCGTCCCCCATTTACGTCACAGCGCACGTGACTCGGCAGATGGTGAAGGAGTTGAGAGGTGCCGAAAACTTCAATCTTTCTCAGTTTTAAATAAAAACTAGGACATGCAGGCAAAAAGCGGTTTTTTGTTCTTTACTTCAGAAAGGTCGAGACACCAACTCCCAAATTATTTAAGCAAATCACTGAAATTTCCTGCAACAGCTCCTTTAAAGGGTAACTGCGAAAAAAGTGTTTTTTTTTTTTTTAAACAGGCCGAATTGGGACTAGCATGTCACAAACCAAATCTAACTCTGAGAAAAATTTGTATAGCAATATTTACGTTTCAAGACGTAATTTAGTCGGAATCAGAACCTCTCCACATTTGAAACTCCCGCTCTTTCGACCCGCGTGGAGGAGAAGTACGCCCCGCCCCGCGCTCTTGGGTTGCTCTGGATTGACTTGACTGCGGAGTTGAACAACGTACGCAGCGTCCTCGATTTCCGGTGCTTCTTGTCGAAGATACGCCGCGGATCAAGGGGGGGGGGGGGGGGGGGAGAGGGGAGGGGAGGGATTGCCGCCGATGTACGCTGGAAGCTAGAGCAGGTTTGCTTTCGTCGTTTTTGTTTGGTCGGAAAAATCTGGCAACAACGCACATTAAACATGACGCCGTATGGGCCTCCTGCGTTCCCCAGGGGGTGCTGCGAAAAGGGACTTGTTAGGCCTTGTTTTGGATAGAGTGAATCAATGTCCTTCTGTTTAGGGTGAATGCCAATCGTTTGTACTACCCGAATGCCGACAGCACGCGCTCACAGGGAAATCAAAGAAATCGCAGGAACAAAATGTCGCCGTAGCACAGTCAGCGCCACGAGCGCGTGCAGGGACACGCTCCTTCACGCGCTTCAGAACAAAAAATAAAAATAAACGTTCGAAACAAAATGGCCAGATGTCATCACCCCAAGCAAAGCGCATATGAAGGCACCCTATACTCTGTTTCATACTTAGCGTTCAACGCTGTATAAGCTACTGGCGCGAGCGTGGGCTTGATCTCGTTGATCATTTGCACGCGTTTCTCGCGCAAACAAAAAACATAGATGAAGACACGCGCTCGCGCCAGTAGCTTTGACAGCGTTGCACGCTAAGTATGAAACAGAGTATAGTTTTGGGTAGTACAAACTTTAGCGTCTCAAACTGTCACGCATGCAGAAGCGTGCCAGCTCTGGTGCCGAGCGCGAGATCACGATGAAAATACAAAGAAACAACAAAAAATTCGAACGCCGTCAAAGCTAAGACGCTAAGCGCGTGAGCCGAGAACAGCCATTTCGCGCGTTCCAAGGTAGACATGATAAAGAAAAAGAAAAATTAAAGCGTCGCTTCACAGGTGTTTTGACGTCCCCACCCAGAGCAGACCCAGAGCAGAGCCGTATATTAGGAGAGTTTGGACAATAGGCGGAGCAAAGGCCGCCGCCAGCGTCGAATATTCCCCCCACGCTTAGAGCGTAAACTAAATTTGTGACACAGCGTCGACCAATCAGGAGACCTCTACTCCATCTCACAAATGTCTGCAGTGAAGACAAACGCACAGGCGCGTGAGCCTAGCTCAGCGAAACGCTTTTGTTTGTACGAGACCTCGTGCAAAGGAGGCACTTTCCGAAGCCACGCGCTCGTGCCCTTGCCTTTGTCTGCACTGCTAGAACAGCGTCCTGAGACTGGCTGAAAGAAAGCAGTGCAAAGGGTGGGGTGCGCGAGCGTCTTGAGACGCGGAGTTCCGCTCGGCACGGCTCAAATTATACTTCGTTTCACTTTACCTGCGAGCGAAGCCAAAGCTAGAAGCGCGAGACCAGCGCTTTTTGCATTTCTCCCCAGCTCGCGCGCTCGAGCAAAGCCTGAACGCACGGAGCTTCCGTGCTCGCGCTTCCAGTTTTGCCTTCGCTCGCACATAAGGTGAAACGAAGTATAGTCGTGTCACAAATTTAGAGCACACGACCACCGCTAGGGGCTGTTTCGCGGCCTGTTGTTGGCCCCGAGATGCTCACCTATTCAAACCAATGTATGGCCAAACTCTCTCAATGAACGGCTCTGACCGAGAGATAAGAGACGCGTACCCTAGCGGTGGTGTCATGAATTTGGCACTTTTGGTTGTCTTGCGGCGTTGAGTCTGGCCGATTTCTGGCGTCCAAAAGTGTTTTTTCGTTCTTCAGGATCAGACAGAATTAAAAAAGCTCGACCAACGTGCCATAAGTAGTGCGAGGCTCAATCAAGTGAGCTTGTACTTCCCAAAATGAGGGCGCTACAGTTTGTTCAAAGCTTCAGCACAGGAGGCCTATTGTTTCGGTTTGACGGGACGCGAGAAGCTCCGCGGTTTGCGAGCAAATGTATCGAAGACGTGACGAGAGAAGTTCCCCTGTGATGTTCTGGAAGACGGAAAGTATCATTGGTAATCGTCGTGTGTGCTCTGAAAGCGAAGGGATTCACAGGGTCCACGAGTGCGCAACCACAATCCAACGTTCACGACGGCGCTGCGTTGACTTCGGCGATCTCGTTCTGTCTGGTGCAACACGGCGATGCGACAAAGAACTAAAACGTTCGCGGTGTGTAATGCAGGGCTTGGAAGTAGCAACCTACACTAACACAGAGCGCAAATCGGTTGTTGTGGGGTTGAGGTTCAACGGGTTCAGTCCCGTCGTCGTCAGTTGATCCGGTCCAGCTGGTCCGGGAGGACGCAGTGAAATTCTTTAAAAGTAAATTTCCCTTCGTTTTAATTGAACAATGGACTCCCGATTGTTGTACTCAGCATTTCCGCACACAGCTAAGTCCGCCAGTGAATACTCCCTTTAGGGGCAAGCTCTAAATCAAAACACTCTTCGGGGTCGTCGCTTGCATAGAGTTATTATAATGTACGCTAGAGGTTCAACTGGCGCTAGTGTGCTGACGCAAATTGAGGCAGACAGCAACCAGTCGAAAATTGACTTCCGGTAATGCATTTTTATGGGAAAAAGTGAGTGCATTTTCTCCCTGCGCTCGATCATAAGAGCAAATATCCCGAATAATTCGTACGTACTAGGTAGCTTGGAACATTTCTCAGTCAGGCCGATGAAAGAATTGGTAAGTTACGGCGTTTTTCTTTCGAATTCATCGCATTAAAAACGGTGCTAAAACGGCTTCGTACGTGTATTTATGTGCGCTGTCGGACACTATTAGCGCGAACGCGGCGTCGGCGATTTCCAGCATGGGGCATATACATGCCAAACGAACGAAAGACATCTGGAAAATCAAGAGCGGCGGCAAGAACTACGCAGTAACACTGGATCAGTAACTCGCAGTGCATGTACGATCAAAACAAATTGAAGGCCAAGTAATCTATTTCGATTTTAAATAAGTAAGTACCGTTTTATTCTTTCTGCCCTGAGCGAAGCTGCTTGTTCTACGTTCAAAATATCACCCGCGCGCTCGATATCTTTGAGAACAAGTGCGCGATAAAAGCTGCCCGGCAGAGAAAACAATACGAAGAGACACCTTTCATACCCACGGACTTTATTCTCCACGTTTTGAAGGTTTTTATCCGTTCATGCACGACGGGGTCATTTTTATATAGTGACAGGACTGGCATATTATCAATATACAAGTGTCACCGGAATGCTAGCGAGCCTTGAACACACTCTATATTCGTTTCGATTGTAATTTTGCTTTGAATCGTCGCTTGTTTTTACACGCCTGCTGCGGAACACACGTTTGGGACTGAAATGTAGCGAAGTTAAACATCGTTCACTGATGAAGAAAAATGCGCTAACTAAAGCAATTACACTTTTACATTGTTAATCAAGGTACATGCTATTCGGTACGGCCCAAATAACCAAAGTGCTCCGTGTTATTTTCCGACGAAGAGACAAAATGCACGCGCGTTTTCCCATCGGAATGCACAGGAGCACCGCAAAAGTAGACTGGTTGCTGTCTGCTTCAATTTGCGTCACGGAAGTCCCATAGACACTAGCGCCAGTTGAACCTTTAGCGTACATTATAATAACTCTATGGTCGCTTGTGCAGTGGTAAGCCGCTATTTCTTAGAGACCACCTGACGTTGGGGTTTCTGTTCTAAGACTCTCTAGTTTCATTCGAAATCAGACACGTGAATTTCGAACGCACAGGACAGGGGTTGGTAATTAAACGTTTCTTCGATTCTAACTGCGTCGTCAACTCGCCACGTGTTTTATTTGTGCCTGCGTGCGTGTGTGCGTGCGTGCGTGCATGCGTGCGTGCGTGCGTGCGTGGGTGCGTGGGTGCGTGCGTGCGTGCGTGCGTGCGTGCGTGCGTGCGTGCATGCGTGCGTGCGTGTGCGTGAGCTGTTCTTAACGTTTGGAGAAAACTGCGTGCACCCAGGCAGGTAAAAAAATTCGATCTGGAAGAAACTATAGCTTTTTCTTCTTTTCCTTTTAAATTCAGTAAGCCTACCTCACTATATAGTCATTTCTTTTCCTTCGATTGCTGTGAGTTCTGCGTAGGCCCTTTTGCTCCCCCCCCCCCCCCCCCCCGGAAGTCTCAAGAGCCATCTGCGGCCCCTCGGACGAAGGACCGAAACCTTCCCCGGGGCTGGTCCGGTCCGACAGGCGATCGACCCGTGGTCGCTTTTCTTCCCGCATTTAGGGCGACGAGAATAACGGTGTCCGCTGTCTATCAATTCCGCTAACTGAAAACTCTGAAAGGTGTTTGGTATTCGCTTAAAGAGGTTCTCTTTTAAGTTTTAACTCGTGAATCCCGAGGTATTAGCGCAGCCCCTGGAAACACCCCCAAATCAATGCTTCGAGCGCGTTTGCATGCTCGCTTTGTCTGTGTACCTTCAGTTCTTGAATCAAAATGCATACTTTACCTGAATCTCAAACTCACCTTCTCCCAGAGGTGACACAAAGCACTGTGTGTGGTTTGGCGACCTCCCCATTTTTCCCTCCGTGAAAAAAGCGCCCATCAAATGCCGTGATTGCGCCCGCTAAAACGCGCGTACATTCTTTCGAGAATACGGGGGGGGGGGGGGGGATGCGAATATATAAAAGGGGTTTCGTTTTCAGCTTTCAAGCTTTCAAAGACGTCGTCGGACTATGCCGGTGGTAATTGCTATTGGTTCTTGTTGAGGGAAAAAAATGCATTGGTACAAAGTGAATTCCGCAGAAGGTACGCGCTCAAAAGTAATGTGCCGAGAAATAGAGAGAGAGGAAGAGACGAGAGCGCTAGTAGACGTCAAAACGCCAGGCTCTGGTTAGATTGATTAATGGGTAGACCCAGAGTGGCTCTAGGTAGACGTAAATCTAGCTGCCTATGCCTCCACTGCACTCGTCGAACGCGTTCGAACGCGGAACGCCGGCGTCCGGCTTCTGGCTTTCGCATTGAAACGCATTCGACGACTGCAGTGGCGACAAAGACAGCCTCCACTGCACTCGTCGAACGCGTTAAGGGCGGCCTACATAGCGCGTATTCTCGAAAGAATGTACGCGCGTTTTAGCGGGCGCAATCACGGCATTTGAGGGGCAATTTTTTCACAGAGGGAAAAATGGGGAGGTCGCCAAACCACACACTGTGCTTTGTGTCACCTCTGGGAGAAAGTGAGTTTGAGACTCAGGTAAAGTATGCATTTTGATTCAAGAACTGACTGTACAGAGACAAAGCGAGTATGCAAACGAGCTGGTTGAGAACATACATTGTAACCCTGACCTGAGTGACAAGGAGGGAAAGCACAAACAAAACTCTGAACACAGCTTTGAAGCTTTGCATTTCTGATGTCCCTCCCCATGCTCCAGTTTTACAATGCCAGACACTCATAGTTAATGCATGGGATGACTGATATTAAGATGATAAAGTTAATTCGTTCACTGGCTCTGAATCATGTTACTCTCACAACAACTTTGATCGTCAATTGCGGAGAAGGCATTTGTGATGGCAAGCTTAGGAATTAGTAACAGTTGGCAAGACCTCTAACTAATAGTCCACATATCAATAAACGGCAACAGAAAACCACCAATAACAAAAAATATTTTGACAGTCATTAATATTTCTGGGATTGAATAATACGCATCATAATACAGTCATGTCTCGTTTATATGAACACCGTTAATTTGAATATCCCGCTATGTAAGCAATATTTCCGTGGACAAACTGGAGAAATAAACGCATTTTGCTTCGTTATTATACACAACTCGCATTATGGACGTTTTTTGGGGGGAACGGAGGTGTCCATACTAACGAGACATCACTATAACAGAGACCATCATCTGAGACTACTATGCATTAGGAACCATGAGGCAGCCTCATCAATACACTGAAAACACTGGACATATCCTTGGCGCATTTCAAGACTGTGCCTTTACCAAGGGGCTTCCAGAAGAATAGGACCACCATCCTGCGGCGATTGACCTCTAAAGCACCAATCCTAGCACCCAGGCACAGGCCATGCCTGATTTGCCGGAAACCAGAAATGGTAAATAGAATTTTCACGTGATAGTATGCAATTAATTGGGGTGAAGGCGGCTTTCTCTTGCAGCCCCAATCACACCATGTGCACTTATTGAGACTTGGAATTGGTTTGGATACACAAACCGGAAGAGCATGGTCGCACCTTTTAGGGGACCTTCCAAGAAAAAAAAACGCAGTTATCTAATATGTTTGTTTGAGGCACTAGTAATGAGGTTCTTTTGGAATGCCACGCACACATGTATAGGATTACTGTCAAAACAGTCCTGAACGATGCCTTGGGTTAAATAAAATTCTACAGGGATGAAATGGACATGCATGTTTAAAACTGCTGAGCCAAAGTCACTTGTTTTGCTGGAAGTTGTGGCTAGTGGTTGTGACCTTGTTACAGTGACTGGATGGTTGCACTGATTACTTTACCATAGCCAAACATAACTGGCTGGTTAATCAAGTTGAATCGAAACGTGTTTGTCGCGTAAATGAGGCGGCAAGAAGAGGTTTGAGTGAGTCTAGAAAACATCAGTGCACATTAGACTAAATGAACTCCATATGACTGATTTCTGCCTGCTTCGAAGCTCTATCGGGTTCGAGCACATGACTGAAGCTTGCTAAGTGTTTTAAAACATCTCCAACACGCATAAATGTGGAGGAGAGATACAGGAACGACGTGGATGTCTTTCAGCTGTCTGACATTAGCGCGAGTCATCGTGCGAGTTTGGAGCGTGCTCGAGCTGCTGTTTTGGAATGCGTCCAGTCTGTATAGCATTCGAGCGGCAGGCGTACTTATCATGTCTACCGGCTTGTGTTTGTGGCTCAGCGTAATAAAGGCAGCGTACTAGTACTGGAAGCAGGCCAACGGGGACGTCCTTGTTAGGTTGCACAAGCTCCAGTTTAGTCGTCTAAGTACAAAGAAGGTCAAAAGAAAAACTTACCGACACTACGATTCTCGTGTGGTTCACGATATTCTTATCGCATAAGGTACTTCCGATAAGCTTCAATGAGGGTCTCAGTCGCACTTCGCTGAAAAGACTAGCTGAGACGGTGATCTGGCAATGCAAACAAAACCGCAGGCAAGCAGCCGTGCGTGATCACATGACGAGAAAAACCGACACCAAACAAATGAGCTGGAAACAAAGTGAATCTTTCTCTGAACAACACATTAAATCTGAGGAATGTGCCCTTTGTCTCGCATAAAACAATGTTGTAAATGTATTTGACGCTTGAAAAATAGAACATACTCACGTTTCCTCAAGATTCAAAACTAAAAGTTTTTTTTTTTTTTTTTTCTCTAAAACTGATTTGACCTTCCCCAGATCTCCGTGCAGTCCAACAACATAATCGTCTTTATCATGTCCGTCACCCATGCTGCGCCACGTTCCCTTTCCCTCCTCCTCCTCCCCCTCCCCCTGCCCCTCCCACCCTGCTATTTTCGACAAATGAGCAAAAAAAGAAAACTCTACCTATAATCACTTCGCAAATTATCACATCTTCTGGTGGTTTTCTAATGCACACCTTGGACCCATCGTTTTACTAAGCACCTATCTTCGGATTTGAATTTTGGCGCGTTTTTTATTTTACGCAAAAGAATGACTGAATGACAAGGAGGGCTTACATGCCACACCTTCAAGTCGGGTACCCCAAACGGTGCATTCCAAAATTGCTAAACTTAAAAAAAGGTCACAGATGGACACGAAGAAGCATTACTGGCTTTCTCGCGGTTGTCGATGTTTGTAGGCTTTCTTCGTACTAAGCTCCAGAAACCCCTTCAAAAAGACTCACAACCTTGGGAGGACTAATTGTTTGAGTTTCGAGAGTTCATCCTGCTCGAATCTTACTTTCAGTCTTGTTGCAATCGCTATGCTCACGAAAGGGTCGGGCTATCGCGGTACTTGCCGTAAAAGGGTCAACCATAAAAAAAGGTTTTTTCTCATTCTTCTTTATTTCGTACTTCTGGTTGTTTTGTGGGCATTTTGAATCTCAATCTTTAGTTCTGCGCTTGTTTCCTCTTCATTGTTTGGTCGTTTTCTTTTCAAGTTTTCGATCGGTTCAACTTTGCGCTGGGGTGTGCGGATTACTATTCCCGTAAAACATTCCAGCGGCATTTCTTGGCAAATATTTTAAAATGTACTTTAGATCGTGAGTACAAGATACTGATACATGTAATTGAGATAGGGTAGCAAATGCTCACGCTCGAATATATCTGCATGCAAAATACCCAATGATTTCCAAAAGTAATTGAAATAAAGTATCTTAAGTAGAGTATTTGGGATAGGCACACGTCTGAGTCAGACGGATGTACTTCTACGCATGAAGCGCACCTCGATTACCATGGAGTAACTGTAAGATTGGCAAGTGCACCTGCTAGCCTACACAAGCATAAACGTGCCGGCACCAGATGCTTTGCTTGCAATCAAGACACGCTGCCAGTTTACAAACGTCCATGGACGCTTGCTTTCAAGTGTTGGAGCATCCCCCTCTCTCTCCCAATGTTAGTCACCAGAAAATTGAAGCGCCTCCTTTCGTGCGCGCTTCGACCGCTCTCTGAACCGTGGTCAAGCAGATGTGCCGCTGCGTGCAGAATATAATAATAATAATAATAATATAATAATAAATAATTAGTTATGCCGCCAACGTTTTTCGAACCGAAGTTTCGAAGATCGAATCAAGCGGTTCGAAAGGTTCGAAAGATTTCGAATTTTCGACCTTTCTGTATCGAAACATTCGACAGAAGTCAAATTTTCGAACTTGTTAAACTGAGAAGTTCGACGCTTTTCGAGATTTCAAGCTTTGCACGTTCAGAAATGCAGTGCCTTTCGAACCTTTGAACTTATTGCGCTAAAAAATTCGATTCTTTTTTAACTTTCCATGTTATTACGCTGCAAAATTCGATGCTTGTTAAACTTTCGAACTTGATAAACTAAAAGATTCGATGATTTTTCAACTTTCGAATTTCTTGCACTAAAAAGGATAAAGCTTTTCAAACTTTCGAACTTCCTACGCTACGAAATTCGATAATTTTCGAACTTTCGAACCTATTTATCTAGAGAAATTGAAAATTTTTGAACTTTCCAATCCTGGAAAGTCAAACGTTCGACGAACTTCGAAAGACCGGCGGGCGGTTTCATTTGGATTCAAGCAGTGAGATACATTAGTAATATTTTTTTTGAATTTTTACATGCGGTGCCGCATTCTTTGTGAAAGACAATGCCGTTTATTTCAATGTTCTGGCAAGCTTAGCTTTAAAGAAATGAATTCCCGAAGGAGCGAGGAAGGACGACGGGTTTTTGACGATTGTCGTTTTTGCCATATTTGGAGCGCACTATAGCTGAAGCTATTTATAGTAGAGATGGTAAACTTTTCAAGAGTGATCTATGTATAGCCTAGGTAAGGGTTGTTTTAAGATATGATTACTGTTATTCAAGATGAGTTTCGAAGAAATGTACAAATGTGTATCTACACTCTAAGAAATGCCTGCGCGTGTACTTACCCGCAAAACACTCGAAGAGCCAATCTCTGCGATCTACGAAATCAGCTCAGCGTATGATGAGGCGGAACATCTGTTTAGACTTCAAGATTAAGTCTGCGCTGTGGCATTACGCAATGCAAGCACGACGCTTTGCATTGCGTAATGCCACAGCGCAGACTTCATATTAAGGTCTAAACGGATGTTCCGCCTCATCATTCGCAGAGCTGATTTTGTATATCACAGAGATTGGATCTTTTAGTGTTTTGCAGGTAAGTAGACGAGCCGGCATTTCTTAGAGTGTACGGGCAATTATGCCCTAAACTTGGTAATTTGCTTCGTCTAAATTGTTCGAGGTATCGCATTTAAATTAACACCACAGACAGTACATATCATTGACATCTGCCGAATGAAAGATAATGTATTTATTGTTTTTCACGTAGCTCATGGGGGAAGATTTCTAATGTTGTTCAAGATCAGCACGTCATTACAAAAATTTTTTTTGTTCTCGTTTCACGTTTCTGGGACGTGTTTCTTTTAGCCCGTACACATTTTGGTAGAAGAAACTTGTTTCAAAGTTCTGAGCCTCTGAATATGAGAGAATACAACACTTCCGGCGGGTTCTTGATAGTTTTTTTGTTTCTCTCCAGCTTTTCAGCACCGCATTTATTGTTATGTTTATTTTTTTTTTTCCAATTGCACAGTTATTTAGGTCGAAAAAACATAGCTTTGAACTTCCGAACCACAAAGCATGTGACAAGTAGTGGCTTCTGACAACGCGTGTCCGACATATACCATCTACGCGGTTTTTTATGCAGTGAAGAGCGACAGTAGTTATACATATGCATAAATAATTTCAGATTCAAATAAGCTCGGCCACGCCCTCTTTCCACGTCTTCTTTTCTTTAACAGTTCGAAATACCTGCGAAAATGGGGGAAAGCCCCCCCCCCCCTTCCCCTTTTTTACTTCGTTTTTCCTTTTCCGACGCCACTAGTATGGTAAACGCTCCTCGACCTCGAGTTGTGTCGGCTTCTGTACTTTTTGCTCGGCGTTTCCTCCGTCCCGGAAAATAAACCTCCAGAACAATTACAAACTAAACTTACTATATGTCAGCGTCACTCGAGCGGCGTTCGATTGGATTACTAACAGCGTGCAAGGGAAGGTGGGGAGGTAGTTTGCCAGATCGCTTCAAGGTTTTCCTGAGCCTCAACCTCCTGCCCGCCCCTGGCCGTTTCAAACTGGATAAGCACCGTAAAACAGTGCGTTCGTGTGATGACTACTGCGTGATGCACGTTAAATACCCCCCCCCCCCCCCCCTCCGGGCTGGCGGTCACAATTACTGATATATGGTCACACGTCACTCTGCACTGGCAGATGAAAACCGGACTTCGAACTTTGCGAACTTGGACTTGAAAGAAATTGGAAATATTTGAAGCTTTTTCTTTCGAATTTAGTCATAAAAGAGAATCGAAACCTTCGAACTTTTCGACCTTTATGTAGAAAGAAATTCAAAGTCTATGAACTTTATGTATATAAAAATTTGAATCATTTGAAATTTTCAAATTTCAGATAAAAAAATTAGAAATCTTCGCATTTTTTAAACTTCAGATCCCACGGAATTCAAAACTTTCGCATCTCTCAAATTTCAAGTTAGGAAAGTTTGAAATCTCCGATTTTTGTCGAACCTCAAGTAAAAAAATATTCGAAATATTCAAACCCGAACATTTAGAAACCGTCAAAGCTTCGAACTTTTCGGATTCGAAGCTCCACGGTGTTGGAAAGTTGCGAACTTTTCGATTTAGAACCTTGGTACGGTTCGAAAATATCGAAATATTTCGAATTCGGACCTCAGTGCGGTTCGAAAATATCGAAACCTTTTGAATTCGATCCTAGGGTTGTTCGCGACATCCCTAATAATAATCAATCAATCAATCAATCAATCAATCAATCAATCAATCAATCAATCAATCAATCAATCAATCAATCAATCAATCAATCAATCAATCAATCAATCAATCAATCAATCAATCAATCAATCAATCAATCAATCAATCAATCAATCAATCAATCAATCAATCAATCAATCAATCAATCAATCAATCAATCAATCAATCAATCAATCAATCAATCAATCAATCAATCAATCAATATTTTATTGAAGTGCCCAGGAACAATCCTGCGGTCTTTGTACAGGTGCACTCAGGAAACATAAAAAACATAACACTACACACAAGAAACAAACAGTAAACAATTAAAACACTTCAAGCAGATCACATATGTTACATAACCTCTCTACGGTATACCACCACGATAGCGGAAGAAAAGGGAAGCGAGAGTATAAAATTTGGTTCTGAGCAACTTAATCAAGTGCAAAAAGTGGTAAGCAAAATTTAGGTGAGGACCTTTAGCGCTCTGATGAACTCCGGTGTGTTATTGTTAAATATATCAATTGTGTGTGTAAAAGAGGAATTGTAGGTGTGCCCAATTCTTGACATGGGGTCGTCAAGATTAGTTAAGCGAGCATTGTAGAAGGATGCATTTTGCCGTGTAGTTTTTACGGGAATTTTCAAACGTACATTTGAGATCAATGATGTGCAGTCAGTGATGCCACAAATAAGTTTGTACAGAAATAGGATATCGGCATGTTCTCTTCTACGCCGCAGGGTGGGCAATGCCAAGCTATGTTGGACTAGGACTGCTGGATCATCGTTTGAGGTAGACGCATTGCGCGACGAGAAACGATGTCTGTAGATACAGAAAAACTTATTCTGAACACGTTCGATCCTAGCCGAGTTTGTCGCGCAGATTCCATTCCATACAACAGAAGCCTACTCGACGTGTGGTCGACATAAAGCACTGTACAGTGTGACAAAAGTACTAGGGTTATTAAAGTCTTTAGTAATGCGGCACGTAATACCAAGCGTGCGTAAAGCTGAGCTCGCAATGTGGTCAACATGACTCGAAAAGCGTAATGTACTATCAAATACAACTCCAGGGTCTTTGATTTCATTCACACGTGCCAAAAGAACTGACTGAATGTCATAAGAGAATATAATATTATGTGTCTTTCGAGTGTAGGACATGACTTTAGTTTTAGAACTAATAATAATAACAACAACAACAATAATAATAATAATAATAATAATAAATTTTATTTGCCCATCAGGAATGCAATGTTATATGTATGGGCACATCAAAGCCAGATAAAGGCTTGTGTGATGACGCCCTAAAAAAAGTAAAACACAATAAGATCGGCAAAAATGCAAAAGTAGAAAAAAAAAACAGAAAAAAAACGACGAAGCAAAAAGGACATTGTCAGGACAGAAAGCTATACATAAATGTCGTCAGAACTATTACAGCAGTGGAATGGAAAGTATAATTAGCGACAAGCCAAGAGCGGAGCGCGATCTCGAGAGGAAGCAGACGAAAGTCTGGAGTAGTGAGGCGGTTTCTCTTCTCCAGACCGAGCATCCACCCCTCACGCAGCCTCACGCCACCACAGAAATGTCGCTAATCATAGAAAAAAAAAAGAAAAAAGTAAAGACCGAGCAGTTTCAGCAGAACTATACTGAAACAGGGGTGGAACTCATGAAATGTACTTGGGAGCAGCCACGGGAGCAGCTGAAACTGCTGCTTTGGAGCAGGCTGGGAGCAGTTAAAACAACATTCTGGAGCAGGCTAGGAGCAGCTCAAATCAGTTTTCATTGCACTTCAGCTTGTGTCTTAGACGAGCACGGGAGCAATTTCAATTGTGCTTAGCAGGACAGATGAGCATGAGTGGTTAGGAACATGTAGATGGGATAAAAGTGTAACAGGTGAAAAAACTTGGCTGTAGTGAGAACCAAAAAGCAAGTACCATATGTTCCTGAAGATAGTAACCTTGATATTTTCGGAGTGGCTTTCAGCTGCTCAAAATGCAAACCAGCACTGTTTATAGCACGACCCACACGTGCTCGACATAGTAATTATATGTGCGAACCACGTGACGTGCGTAAGCAACGGACGTGCAGTTGCGCGGAGGAACAGGGCAACAAATTATGGGTTTATCCTATTGTACAACTCAATATCGAGCAGTAGACTACGATTAACGGAGTTATCATATTCGAAGCGATGAGCCAGAGCAAGATTAAAGTACGCCGAGCAGATCTACCGCTCGCGTCAGAGCTGCTGGCCGGCAAGGTTTCGGATCGGACAGCGTTTCAGTTCAATCAAATCACGATTTATCTTGCAGAAATGCGGTTCTAACTTCTAACGATAAAGCACTAACAGGAATCTTCTCCTAATGTGTTTTCAACTGGCTGACGTCTGGAACCCGGGCCGCAGACCCTCAGGCCATCTGACGCTCAACGACTCGACCTCACCACGGCCGACTTGCTTAACCGCTTATGGTTGAAGAATAACAATTCATTCGCAGGTGATGAAGCGCTTGGAATCCGACCCCCGAGTTTTTTTCGCGTGCTTCCGACTTGGGATACACAGAAAAAATAAACGGAACAAAAAATTGCAAGGCCGATCAAGCAAACGCGCTCATTGTTGCCAATCGAGTTGATAAAAACCGAAACCAAGACAAAATAGAATTATTTTGGCGCACGTTGTGCGATTTGGAGCACAATGGCGCGAAGTATTGGCTGTGGCGCAGTTTACGCAAAATGGCGCAGGATGGCGCAGACAAATGAGTCTGGCGCGAAATGGCGCAAATGGCGCAGCCGTTCCACCCTGCGCGCATCACTTGGAAGCAACAATTTACACAAAATCAATTACCGTATTTGCACGAATATAATGCGACCATGAATATAATGTGAGTGCAGGTGTGATGCCCTCAAAAAGAAAAAAAACAATATTCTTGCTATTTTAACGCGAGCCAAGGCCGGTAATTACCACACTTGGGAGCATAGCAGAAGTGAGAAGGCGATAGAAATCGAAAAAATATCAGTTTGTTTTCATTGCACTCATCCTCACTGCTAAGGTCCTTCCGTTTGCAATCCACTTGGCGACTTTGCAAGATATGCAGTAGCACGGCGCCACTTGTCTGGTAGTTCCTTTTTCTTCGGGCTGAGCTCCTCAGTATACCGTAAGCAATGCAAGGCAGGGAAGCAGAAGCACCAACACACAAACACCAGAGCACTCTGGAGCAGAAACTAAAAGATGTGCAGGCTAGAGAAAAGACTGTTGGACTTGATACCCAATCACACCCATTCTTGTTCTGGTCCCTCCGCGTAAGACCCTTTGTGTTGCACGACTGCTGCAAACACGGTTGGTGGTCTTGGTTTGGCTTGTGTTGGCTTGACTTGGCCTGGCTTGACTTGCCTTGAATTGGCCAGTGTCCGCATTCCCCGCGTGGCACGCTGCATTTCTGCGGCGTGCTTTTCGGCGTGCGTTGTACAAACAAGCGATAAAAATGCTCTTTTTTTTTCTATTCCCCCATTCACGTGGCCCAATAGCTAATACATTCCCTCCCACACCCCCACTTCTTTTCCCACTCGACCCTGCATTGAGCAGGAGGGATTGTTTTCTCCAGCCACGACGTCCCTTGTGGCTGAGCTCAATTTCGAATGTAACGCAAGGTGCATTTTGAACTCATAATTTCGAAAAAAAAGCTTGCGTTATATTCATGCTAATACGGAATTCGTTGTAGTAGTTATAGAAACACATTGAACACATAGGAGATTGGCCTGGATTTCATTTTACTGGTAAAGAGGCATTCATTTAAAAATGTTTGACTGTAGAGGTGCCTCAACACTTCCCTCTTTTTGGGGGCGATCAGATTGCATGCACGACAGCATTTCAGAGAAAATGATGCAATGCCCCCAAAGATGGCTGTAATGAAGCACTTTATACATTCACAATTTCTTTGCCGCAATAACACACTACACATCATTCCGATAGCAAGTGCTGCTCATTAAAAACCCAATCAAGAGCTATAGTAATTCTTTGCATTTAACACAATGTCTAAGGCAGGCACGTTTATATTTATTGATGCCCACTAAAGCAACATGCCTTCCAACTGGTGCAACCACAACACGACAAAAAAGAAACATACGCACAAACATTTCAACATTATGCACACAAAGGTACCCAATGTTAAAAAAAACCAAAAAAACAAACATAGAGGCCGAACATGTTGATTGAAGGCGACAAAATGCTGTTAAGCAAAACTTCCATTCAGTTGACAGGCAAAGGCTGGAGCACCCACCGACGTAAAACGTTCCTTTGGCCCCAAAGAGCGAAGTCTAACAAAGCTTGCGGTGGATAATAACACAGAGTATGTTTTGTCAGCGAATTCCATGAGAAAATTGTCGCAAAGAACTGCCGTGAAGTATCGCGACATCACAATGTCACGGGACAGTGCGATGGACGTCTCGCGTAGCGTGCGCCCAGCTCATTCATAGCGCGTTGTGCGCTCCCCGGGCTTGTCACCGTTGTCCAGCCAGTGTACATCTTTTTTGAAAGGGGAGCTCCGGTGTTGTGTTTGGTTAGCACTGACTAAACCACATTTTCGGAACACCCAGGATGCTGTTTATTATCTCTAAATTCAAAGTGGCTAATGACAAAAACGTAAAACAAAGGGGATGCTAAAACAGACATGCAAATGTTCTCACAATTCTCCAGTGGGGTGACTGCACGGGTTGGATAACTGCAAGTCGAGCAGGCAGTCTAAAAGAATTGGCAGCGACCTTATCTCAAGTTCTATAATGCATCAATGCGGTATTTAAGCTGCGATAATCTCAAATTGTTTATCAGACATTAAGCCGTGCTTCGGGGAGTGAAGAAGAATTCGTTATGCTTACCAATTTGCCATCTACTTTGGGCGGAGAAACTGGGTGCAAAGGGCACGTTACAACAACTTCCCCGCTGAATTTTGCGGGGGCACCAAATCGGTGCACAAGTCGTGTGACGTCAATTTTCTCACTCGACTCGGTGGGGACGTTCAATTGATGTATATGTCACGTGTTGTCTGGTCGCGTGACTTCAATTTCTCCTCAAAATTTAGCGAAGTAACTGAAGGAGTTTAGGTCGTTGTGACATCAATATCACCACCGAATTAGTGGGCAAACTGAATCGGCGTATAGGTAGCACGACGGGTAACGTGATCAATTTCCCCACTAAATTTGGGAGGAAAAGAACTGGTGCTTAGGTCCCCAACATCAAGTCGCGCCACGTCGAAATTTGCCGCTAAATTTAGCGGAGAAAGTGAATTGGAGTGTAGGTCACGCGACTCGTATGTGGTCTCGTGACATCAATTTATCCCCTCACTTTAGCGAGGAAACTTGACTGGTGTATACGCCACGTAATGTCGGGTCACGTAACATCAATTGACATCATGTAACCTAAACAGAAATTCAGTTTCCCCTCTAAATTTGGTGGGAAATGCACAGACAAACGAACAAACAAAATTTTGGGTCGGGAGTAGCGTGCATTTCATGCTTTAAAGGGATACTACAACGAAATTTCGGCGCTCATTTTTTGGTCTATATGTGTTCAAGGAGCAGTATCACATCGAACATACCAATATCTTGTTAAAAAAGTCTAGAAAATGAATTTTCAAACAAATTAAACGATTAGCAAAGAGCACCTGGTGGATGTCGCTAACGCCTCGCTTGTAATGCCCACTAGGAACCTTGACAGCTAGTGACGGGTGAGTGTCTCGCCTCTGGCCACGATGAGAGAAGAGGGCAAGGAGGAACTCCCCTCTTCCCGAGAATGCCTTTAAGTTTTGTGTGTCGCAGAAGTCGCTATTGTCCCCCTACAAGATTATAGAAGATTAACCCGTCACCCAAACTTCGTACAAAAGCAGCCGCTGCGGTGGCTGGAACGACTAGGCCATCCTCTCGACGTCGGCCTCGCCGTAGCTTTGCTTGTCCCGAGACGACCTACGTCACACTTGCGTTGGATGTCACGTGCTCTAAGCTGGGCCTGTTCTCCGAGCGCTTGCCAGAGTGGGCCGTTTATAACGAAAAAATACCGCCACCAGAATCAAAATACAAACACGCGATTGGTCATTTTACGGATATTGTGGATCATATTCAACCTATTTTTGAATACGACAGAAACATTTCAAATTACGTTGAAGTATCCCTTTAAGAGGATATCTCAGTAGAATTTCAATCTCCGATAGGAACTTTCCGGAATCCAGATAAGTCTGGGGAGGAAGCCTTTGTACTCACCTGCTTACACGATATAGTGCCTTTCAAAACAAAAATAAAGAAAGGCTTCTCTTTTTGTTCCGGTTATCAGCGGACGCTTGACCCTGAAAGCCATCCCGTCCCTCCGCCCTGCGAGCATGGCTTTGTGGGCCTCCCAGGCCAGCGAAGGGGTGCCCTTTGTCCCATTCTTACGGATTATGAAGAAAAAAAAAAAACCGCAGTTAGAGAACGCCTCTGTTGCAGATTTGGAAAGAATTGGACGCTCACCAGAAAATTTACGTTGAGAAACTAGAAGATTGGAACTACACGAGCGGAACGAGGCAAACGGCTGACAGAAGCCGTTCGAGACACTTCTGTGTAATGATTGTATATTCAATTGATTTATTAGTGAAATACAGTTTGTGTTTTGTTTTTGCGTAATCGCCTGATTTAAAATAAGACGCCCACACGACCTCTTCGATTCTGAAACGGCCTCATTTCACTGCCTGATACTTTGGATTCATTTGGCTCGGTTCTTCGGCTATTTTGCGTTCCGAGATTTTCATACGATACGATTTCCAAATAGCATGTAGACTGTTTATATCGTCATTACAAAAACGAAATATGCCATGTGTCGTGTCGTAATGCTGCGAAATAATCTACCACAAGTCAGAATGGCGTTGCGTACTAAATAGCGGCCCTAAGAGATTACTTTCATGAAGCGTTGCGTTGAAAAATAAAGCTACTCACTCTAAAAAGTGTCTGATCTTGTGCGCAAAAAGAAACGAAATGAACCAGTTCACGATACTGTCAGCAGCCATTAGATTCACAACTTTTTTTTATACTTGGGAGAAGAGCGTGTTGGTTCAAGTGATGGATGAAAAAAGAATAAACAATTAACACTAAGACAACACAACCACATCTTTTTTTTTTTTCTAGAGCACCGGATTTTAACGGTCACCCCAATTTCTAAATCGGTGCGCCGATGTCTAAATGGCACGGAATCAGAACTGTATGTTGTACTGCCGAAGTGCCAAAAATCAATAACCACAAGTTTAGACAGTGTTGCGTCTTATATACCTACTGTTCAAAGCGTAGTTCTAGTGTCACAAAGCTATGCCTTAAAAAATTATTAAAACAATAGCTTCCATAATTACGTGTTCCAATTAGTTGCGATAGTGACCTGACGAGATCATTTCTTTGCTAGCGTTTTGGAAACGGTTTAGTATTGGCTGTATTATATTACACAATAATTTTTGCCTTGTTCTTGCAAGGCAAAAATTATCGTGCCTACAGTGCCAGAGTGCCTATATTTTCATTTGTGCGATCCTAATCTCCCGGGGACAAAACCGCTGGTCTACCCGTGACGTCACGGCGGGGATAGAGCAACCAATCATTACACTGATTTCAAGCTCGTTCTCGCGGCTAATAGAGCACCATATTGGCGCGGACGGCTTCCAACTTCACTCTCAGTCGGAGTTGAAGTTTCCACAAACCTGCGAGTTGCTACAAAGAAAGGGTGACGAAACGACGAACATTGTATGCTCCCACTTTGCACTGGGGATAACGGAACTCTCAAAGAGAACAGACCCATCTCACCAGGCAGTTTGACTACGCCACCGCTGCCGCAATGCTTCAAGGAAACTTTAGTATTTCAGCACGTGCCCGAACCTCGCTGGAACTCTGCGCGTGAAAAGCACGTAACGGCACGAGCCGTCTCGGACACTGCCACCTGCTTCTTGTGAACTAAACTTTTGTCGGCTTCACGCATGCGCGAACGCTTGGTGAGGTCGGTCTATTAGAGGGGGTCCACTGGTTTGTGGCTAGGGTAGCATCGTTATATATGGCATATCGAGGATCTGGACCTTCTTTGTGTTTAGTGCCAATTGCTCTTTAGGGGGAAAAATAAAGGCGGAGGGGAACAAACCTGTGCTCGAGTTGTCGTCGAGCGAAGCAATAATCGGGAAAATAACCCCGAAGGAACAAAAAAAAAAAAAAAAAGGGCAAACGCGTAGGTTCCAGGACATTTCAGCGAACGCCGTTTCATCGAAAAAGTGGTCGTCCCGTACCGAAACGTTCAATTGCAACAATTGGCCGGTATTTTTAAACAACAAAATCCTAATAGCCGGCCAAAAAACGTTGCTAACAAAACAAAACGAAAAATTCGGGGCTAGTGAAGGGGAGGTGGCGGAACCCGAATCTATCCGCTTGGGTACACCCCATGCAGGCATGTCCTCCGTCGTGCCATCCAGGCGTCCGTCGTACGAGAGGACAATGAGAAATTATCAAATTTTATTGCAGAAACTTACCGTAAAATTCCGAGCAAGCGCCCCCAGCCGAGCAAGAGCCCCCCCCCCCCAACTTCACCGCTAATTTCACATTTCCGCGCCGTTCCGGGAAAGCGCCCCCCTCCCCGCTCCGCACCCGTATCGCGCTGACCGCGCCCAGGCAACACTGGCCTGCAAAGTTCAGTCCAAGAATCCAATCCAATCCTACTTTGCAGCCCGATCAGCCCGGTTGCTACTCGCCACTGTCGCTTTGTTTTGGGGGTGTCAGGTCTTCTATGCGTTCTTACACAGTGGCAAAGAAAATCGAGGTCGTCCAATGGCATTGTGAAAACGGGAAAGACGTACACCAGACGTCTCGACACATCAAGCTCAACCGGATACGGAAATGGGACAAGAATTTTGAAAATTTGCTACAGTCAAACTATGGGAAAGCCAAAGTTCGACGAAAGCTAAGTAACGGCGCGCCGGTGTTGAGTGAATACGTGGACAACGCACTCTTTTAATACCTGGAGCGCGAAGGAGGTGCAAAATGAGCCATTAGCAACCGGCTTCTTTCTGAAGAGGCTGTCAAAATATCCAACGTCTGCAGTTGGGAAACATTGCGCAATGCTGCGAACTTTTTCTTGCGGCCGACTCTGGGGTGGTTTTGAAAGTGATTAACATAGCAGTGACAAATCTTTGGCCTAATAAAGTCTATGTTTTCAGAGATAAATAAAATATTAAATCTGTGTGCACTACGCTTTTTTTTTTTTATTTTTCTGGCGGAAAAAGTTTGTCGTCGCCATCTTGAATTTTGATGCCGTTCCGGGATAGCGCCCCCCCCACTTTGCAGGTAATTTTGACTTGCGTGCGTTTGACTTGTGTGCGTTACGGTTCACAGAACTCAACGTTGAGGCAATGTCTTTATAGAAAAAAAAGAAAGACGTGTCTATCCCTTTGCTAATTGTTCCCATTCTGCAAAACTGTGGGTTTCTGCTTCTTCATTCCTATTGGTGTCTGCAATATACGAATCTTGTAAATATCTCTCCGTTTATACCTCTCCGCAAATACTAAATTTAAAAGCATGATCGTATAATTCTTGAGTGGGTTTATCTCAGCATTTGTCAGATTTTCGGTGAACTTTTTTTTGGCGAGCTTTTCTCCCGTGATGTTGTGCTGTTCTCCGGTGTTGCGCTGTTCTCCGGCGGAGAAAAGCACACCGGAAATTCGGCGGATGCGGAGAAGAGCTCACCAGACTTTGGATAGATGCAGAGAAGAGCTCACCAGGCTTTGGATAGGTGCGGAGAAAAGCTCACCTTTACAAACCGTTTTAACATTATTTCTTCGCAGCTCTCGATATTTTATCGAACTCTGTTCTATCAAAGTCGTTTAAATGAACGCCATGTAATTGAATCCAATTTCATCGAAGCCGTTTCGTAGAACACCGTTTTGTCGAACATCATGATGGGAATTCTGGCCAGATCGCTTCTCGTTTTTGTAAAGTGTTTTTTCCTTTGCATCCAAAGGATAAAGATAATGTCACGAATGACAAATGATGAGGCGGTGAATAACTGAAGAAACTGAACGTTTAATGGGGCAAACAAAATAGAAGGTTGGCGTCGCAGGCGTCGATGTCGACGAAACAGCAGGATCGAAACTGACTCCGGCTCTCCACGCGGAGCTCCTTATGTACACGCGTGGGCTTCTGAAACAATTGGCGTAGAAGGTTCGGCGCTTAGAACATTCTAACCTCGAATAAGCAACAGGGTTCTCGAAATTACCAGAACGCGACATTACAGAAACAATAAGAAGGTGAATTCGCGGCCAGGCATAGAAGATAAGCACGGTAAACCACCGTTAGGCCACGGGCGCGCTGCCTACTTGGCTAGCTGCTCACGCGGCAATATTATGTTCCGTTTTTTCTTTTGCTTTGTAGTAAACAATGACCTCTTTCGGTTATGTGGCCTAAGACGAACTTGATACTTTTTGGGAGGTCAGGAGTCGTCGGGTGCCAAGACGAAGGTCACATGTTGCTTTTCGTTGTACTCAACATCGAGGCAATGTCCTGTCTCCGTGTAAAAGTTAACAGAAAAAAAAGCGTTCCCCCACTTTTTTACATGTTCACATTCCGCAAAACTGTGGATTCGTCTTCCTCTTCCCCATTTTTCTTAGAAGGTAAGCTATTCTCCTGGGCTGAACGAGAACACTTGGTTTTACAAATATACGAACACGCAAAAGCGCAGCATGAGCGCTGAGCAAAGTGCGGACGTGAGTATTAAATATAAACACCGCAGGGCAAACAATAATAAAATATTTCGTAACTGAGCTTTTCTCCGCATTTGTTGGTTTTGCAGTGAGGATTTCACTAGTGAGCTTTTCTCCGCCGCCCGTTCTTCGGTGAGATATTTTGTCCGCCGCCCAACAGTAACAGCCGACCAAGGGCTTATCGCAGCCAAGACCGTGCAATCGACGAACACCATAATAAAAGATGTGCGGGTTCATGGCTAATACATTCGCCTCTATTTCATAAAATACTGAATCAAGAGAGTGTTGGTTCGGGTCAAACAAAGAATCTTCAGCGCAACTTTCACAACTTCCAAATAACAACGTGTCACGCCTACTACCAAAAAGCTTGTTCTGTTTTTAGCTTCACTGAAATTTTTTCGCAATGTTTGTTTTATTTCGGTAGAAATCCGCCTCCACAATTTTATATGCAAAGCGAATGTCGAACTTAAAACAAAATCGACGAACTCACGTATGGTTCTTCCACATTTAAAATAAGTAAACATTTTAAATACATATCTGCAGAACATTTGAAATCGCCAGATCAAATCACCTATCCTACTTCGAACACAAAGAAGTGGTAAGACAGTATCTACTCTTTGACGCTTCGGTTGCTTTTGTCTACCTGCATTTGCTAACTTCAGGCCTCGCGCAAGGACCGCTTGAAGCGTGAAATCTTTCACTCAAAATTTCTTCACCCAAAATGCCAACAAAAAATGGAAAATCCTCCCAATGACGCGCTCCTGCGATTGAAAACTAATGACTCTCACCCACCCGCTAAACATCTCCGCCACCAAAAAAAAAAAAAAAGGAAAGGAACTTCTAACTATCATTTGTGCGACCCCAAAACACCAACAAAGAACCGAACATCCACCCAAGGACGTGCTCGGGCGATGTACAACCTATTACTCACTAACGCGATAACCCACAAAATATCTCCGTCCCTATCAAAAAAAAAAAAAAAAAACTGTTTCGAGAGGCACCCTTCCTCAAAATCCCGACTGTCAACCCGAAGACCTTGAAGATGCAAGTAGTCCGGGGCGCAATAACACATTGCGCAATTTCAAGAGCCAGTTTTGCGGACAGACTCATAGATGGCGCCAGGTGACAGCTGAATGTTTTGACGCTTTGATAGGCTACAAACTTAGTTAAATTTTGTTACAATGAGAATCTCTGGAAAAAAGATCTTGTAAAAGATATATCCTAAAAGTCCTGGCCTTGAATATTGTCGAGCCTAAATTTGTATTTTGGCCCCGGTTTATTTTTAAACGTTTATGAAGAACGAAACGAAAAAAAAAAAGGCTTTTTCAAGCATCTTTAAGTTCCCGTAAAAACCTTTAAGCTTAAAATCGGGAAATGTAGCGCCGCAATATTACTCGGTTTTTTTTATTATCTTTCTAATAAAACCATTCCCAAAGTTAATCTGTTCGGTGGTTCTCGAGAAAAAATACCAAAAAGTTGCCATTGGAATTGCATAGGGCTCGGTAGCTGCGATATCCTCTTAAGACGCGGTATTTTGCCCATATTTTGTTTTGTCTCGCTGGTGCGAGTTAAACCAGCATTAATTTCGCACCATCAAACTTCCCGTAAACCTCTGCTAATGCCCGCATATTGCCGCACAGGACGACATCCGACGTCACGTTTTCAGTGTTGCCCGTAGACTGCTTCACCGACCAAATTTTAAGCTTCGATGACTTGGCAGAAAAATATAATTATATTATTACGACTGTCAATTTTGGTCAGCAGTTCAGACGTGTCCATTCATGTGTCGAACTAATTTTGAGGCAGATCAGCGACCGTCGAAATATTGCCGGAGCTCCCCCCCGTTTGTTTCGTAGTCCAAGGGTGACAAGGAAGAGGGCGGGCATCGTAACAGCGGTCCAACGGGGTCGTGCAGGAAGCTGGAGACGACGTTGGAGACGGACTACGGCCCCGAGGAGGAGTTTGCGGCCCTGAGGGAGCAGTGCTTCGAGTTCTCCGATCGGGAGTACACCTACAAGCTGTGCCCCTTCGACCAGGCGGCGCAAATCCCCAAGAATGGAGGCTCCGAGACCAACCTGGGGTAAGGGGGACGGTGCTCCAAACAGGGCTAGTTGGTTTTGCCTGCTTTCAGCAAATTGCATAACGAAGGATTTAGTAGTGCAAAACTATCGATAGTACTATCGATAGTTACCAGAAATCTGACTATCGATAGTAAAAAAACTATCGATAGTACTATCGATAGTCGCCAGAAATCTGACTATCGATAGTACTATCGATAGTCGACTATAAAAAAACTATCGATAGTGCTATTGATAGTCAACCATCGATAGTCGACTATCGAAACAATATCGATAGTACTATCAATAGTCGACTATCGAAAAACTAACAATAGTTTGTATCGATAGTCTACTATCGTAAACCTATCGATAGTACTGTCGGCGGTTTACTATCGATAGTTTTGCGACACGCAGTTTGCGTCGCTCCCTCTTCTCTGTTTCCCGCTTTATTTCTTCAAATGGGATACCCAGCTAGCCCAAGCACTTACCATCCCAACTTTGGTTCAGCTTTCAGTGATGACGAAGACGGGAGTTTGGGCGAAGATAGGAGGAAGGGAGGCGAGCGGCGGTGCGGCAACTGTGTCTGCTCTAGTAGTGCAAAACTATCGATAATACTATCGATAGTATCGATAGTCACCAGAAATCTGACTACTGATAGTAATAAAACTATCGATAATGTCGCAGAACTATTGATAGTCGACTATCGAAAAACTATCGATAGTCGACTATAGAAAAACTATCGATAGTGCTATAGTCTACTATCGAAAACTATCGATAGTCGACTATCGAAAAACTATCGATAGTACTATCGATAGTCGACTATCGAAACACTATCGATAGTCGACTATCAAAACACTATCGATAGTCGACTATAGAAAAACTATCGATAGTTCTGCGACACTATCGATAGTTTTGGAAAAACTATCGATAGTATCGATAGTCGATTTATCGATAGATTTGCATCACTAGAAGGATTACAAAAAATTTGCAGCGACTTTTATCTCCAAGGTTCCGTACTGCATGAAATACGGCGATCGTTTTAATTTGTTTACGAGACGCTAGACAGTCTTGAGGAGTGAAGAGCCCATATATTTTATAAATTTTGCAGCTAAATTAAGGTCACGTAATGTCAATTTGCCCGTTGAATTTAGCGGAAGAAATTGTATTGGTGTCTAGGCCACGTAACATCGATTTTCTCGCTAAATTTAAAAAACTATTGGCATATAGGTATTGTGACATTGGGTCACGTGAGATGAACTTTACCTGCTAGATTTTGTGGGAAAAGAACGGAGGACGGGCAATCAAGGTTTTGGGATTGGGAGGGGTCGCGTTAAAGTGTTTATTTTTATTTTATCTAGGAATACTGAGTCATAACAGGAGTGATGTACAATGTTGACACATACAGAAAAAAGGACATGCACACGAGAGTGGTCTAAATAAATATATAGGAACAAGGAATGTGGATGCAAAAGTGTTCTAATTAAAAATGTCTAATGGCATCAGTAAATTTGTCAATTGAAGAAACTGTTTCTACATTATCTGGCTAATTCCATTCTTAATAACGACACAGACTAGAAGGACGATGTGACAAACACAAGTAATATTTGTGTTCGTTGCAAAATCTTTTTAATCTTAGCGTCATCACAATCTGACCTAAGCTTGAGGGAGACACTGCAGGTTTTAGAAAGCCCTTCTATTCTATTTTTGGCAACACGGAATCTCACAAACCTAGTGTTGCCCTAAAGTGCCTGGATAAGATAAATGTGCTTCAAAACAAACTTTTCTGCCACGTCCTCAAAAAAAAAAAAAAATGTTTTAGCGGAGCTTTTGTGTTCTGAGACTCATTTGGAGGCAAGAGCGAATCCGGGTCGGCATCTTGAAATAGAAGCATGTTTCTAAATCGTTCCTAACTCAAAATGTGCGTTGCGACCTAAATATTGCACTTCAAAGTTTTTTCAACACACAGTGAGTTTCATGTGGCGTTTCCTACGAGAAAATTGTCACGAACGAGCGTCCTAGCAAGCTTCACGAGCGAGTGACACGCTGGGAGCATTACAGATGTTCGAAAGCTCCCTATTCTCTCTTTTGCGGACGGAGCGGGGAGAGGGAGCATGGAGCACCCTTTGCCCGCTCCTTCCGCAAAAAAGGTTTTTTTTTTCTTCCAAGCAATTGACGCAACTGCCCAAACAAAAAAAAAAAAAAGAAAAAAAAAAGCCAGCGTGCTTTGCAAGCTGGTTTTCCCTCCTTCCAGCCGCTTGCGTTGGGGGAAAGCCAGCTTGCAGAGCAAAACGGCACTCTTGGCAGTTCGATATATCGGTAGCGGCTGCTATTTTTGTTCAATGTAACCATAGCTTTTGCTATATATTATCGCAGTAACATTACTGTGCACAAAAGTTTTTCGATATAAGGGATAATTCGATGTTAACGGGTTCGATATACTCGGGTTTGACTGTACAGTGAAATGCGTAGAGGTTTCCTTGTTACCGACTCGCTGAATCTAGGCGAATCTACCGCCTAGTTGTAAAAGGAAGCATCCCTGCCTGTGTGGGGATGCTTCTTTTTATAACTTTAGCAGGCAAAAATTTTGAATCTGTTTCGATGTACCAAAAGCCGTACACAGAAAATGTATCATTAATGGACGAGCAACTTTTTAAAACGCGAGTATTTCCTTTTTTTCTGCACTTACGCGCAGACGCTGGGGCAGCTGGTCTGGACCGGAGGGCAACAAGTATGCCAGCATGAAGCTGGACGGCGGTATGGCCTGCTGGAACGGACCCTCGCGTTCCGTCGTGGTGAGTGCCGCTTTCTGCCCCGACTCTTCGGCGCCGGGATTGTGCGTGCACAAAGCAAATGTTGCGTTTTAGCAGGAAACTTTCTTTCTGGCTTCCAAGTGTCACAAATATTATGGTTCGATCTCACTGGACCTTTTTCTAAAGCCCCTCGGTGCACTTGCGTTTGTCTCACGAGTAGCGTAAAATGCACCAATGCACGAGGCCCGTGCCCTGTGCGACCACATGCCATGAGCACTCGCACATGGCACGTGTCTCCCATGTTCTTGCAACAGTGACTGTCGGTCCTTATACGAAGCGCAGATTGTGAATTTTATTCAGGGGCTTTACCTTTCTTGAGTAACGGGCACTGTATGGGGGGTTGTCTGCGAACTACGAATGAGGGGTAACTTAACGTGGCTCCATCCACTCCTCTCCACCCCATTGGCTTTCCCCCTTGGGTCGGCCTGGGTCCGGAGAGTATGGGGAATGACGCGCTGTGGCCGGTCACGTGTCAATTTTCCCGTTAAATTTAGTGGTTAAACTAAATTTATATGTAGGTCACGTGACCAATTTATTCTGCTAAATTTAGCGGGAAAACTGATTTTCTGTATAAGTCATGTGACATGAAGTCATGCAACATCATTTTCTCCTCTATATTTAGCAGGGAAACTGAATTGGCGATGAGGTCACGTGACACGAAGTATGCAACATAATTTTTCTGCTAAACTTAGCGGGGAAACTAAATTGGTGTTGAAGTCGTGCGACATTAATTTTTCCGCTAAGCATAGCGGAGAAACTGAAGTCGTGCAATGTCTCTGGCCACGGCTTCACGAAATGCGGCTTCAAGAAATCTGAAGCAGCTAGCCGAAGAATGTTTTACTTTAAAAGACAAAATGCGCACAAACACAGGTGCCGACAACATCAGTTGTGCGGAAGGTTGCCCCACAGAGACTGGCGACAGCACAAAGCGATGCTGAGGGAGAGGGTGTACACACAAGCGGAGGCTTACCAGAAAAAGGTCCATTAGGAAAATGTTACTGAAATATTCCCATAGACTTGCACTTTAAAGGGATACTACAACGAAATTTCGGCGCTCATTTTTTGGTCTATATCTGTTCAAAAGAGCAGTATCACATGGAACATACCAATATCTTGTTAAAAAAGTCTCGAAAAAGAATTTTAAAACAAATTAAACGATTAGCAAAGAGCACCTGGTGGATGTCGCTAACGCCTCGTTTGTAATGCTCGTCTAGGAACCTTGACAGCTTGTGACGGAGGTTGTCTCGCCTCCGGCCACGGCGAGAGAAGGGGGGAAGGAGGAACTCCCCTCTTCCCGAGAATTCCTTCTGTGTGTTGCAGAAGTCGCTATTGTCCCCCTACAAGATTATAGAAGATTAACCCGTCACTCAAAATTCGTACAAAAGCAGCTGCTTCGGTGGCTAGATCGACTAGGCCATCCTCTCGGCGTCAGCCTCGCCGTAGCTTTGCTCGTCTCGAGACGACCTACGTCACGATTGCGTTGGATGTCACGTGCTCTAAGCTGGGCCTTCTCCTAGCGCTTGCCAGAGTGGGCCGTTAATAACGAAAAATACAGCCACCAGGATCAAAATACAAACGTGCGATTGTCATTTACGGATATTGTGGATCATATTCAACCTATTTTTGAACACGACGGGAATATTTCAAATTTCGTTGAAGTATCCCTTTAAAACTGAAAATGGCATAATAAGTGGAGAAAAAAATTGACCGCATCTCCACGTGGTGAATGATGTTGCTTTGGGGCGAAGCTCTGGTGGTGCTTGTCTGCGTAGACGCGGAGCCGCAGCATGCCGAGCCTTTTCATTCATGTCAGTAGGAGAATGTGTGGTTTTCTTCTTTTTCTTTTTTTAAGCAGACAGATGGGATGGCATCTCAGAACCCCCTACTCTTTTTTTCTTCTTTTTCTTTGAGCCTTTTCATTCATGTCAGTAGGAGAATGTGTGGTTTTCTTCTTTTTCTTTTTTTAAGCAGACAGATGGGATGGCATCTCAGAACCCCCTACTCTTTTTTTCTTCGAGCCTTTTCATTCATGTCAGTAGGAGAATGTGTGGTTTTCTTCTTTTTCTTTTTTTAAGCAGACAGATGGGATGGCATCTCAGAACCCCCTACTCTTTTTTTTCTTCTTTTTCTTTGAGCCTTTTCATTCATGTCAGTAGGAGAATGTGTGGTTTTCTTCTTTTTCTTTTTTTAAGCAGACAGATGGGATGGCATCTCAGAACCCCCTACTCTTTTTTTTTCTTCTTTTTCTTTGAGCCTTTTCATTCATGATGGGATGGCATCTCAGAACCCCCTACTCTCTTTTTCTTCTTTTTCTTTGAGCCTTTTCATTCATGTCAGTAGGAGAATGTGTGGTTTTCTTCTTTTTCTTTTTTTAAGCAGACAGATGGGATGGCATCTCAGAACCCCCTACTTTTTTTTTCTTCTTTTTCTTTGAGCCTTTTCATTCATGTCAGTAGGAGAATGTGTGGTTTTCTTCTTTTTCTTTTTTTAAGCAGCCAGATGGGATGGCATCTCAGAACCCCCTACTCTTTTTTTTTCTTCTTTTTTTTTTGGAGCCTTTTCATTCATGATGGGATGGCATCTCAGAACCCCCTACTCTTTTTTTCTTCTTTTTCTTTGAGCCTTTTCATTCATGTCAGTAGGAGAATGTGTGGTTTTCTTCTTTTTCTTTTTTTAAGCAGACAGATGGGATGGCATCTCAGAACCCCCTACTCTTTTTTTTCTTCTTTTTCTTTGAGCCTTTTCATTCATGTCAGTAGGAGAATGTGTGGTTTTCTTCTTTTTCTTTTTTTAAGCAGACAGATGGGATGGCATCTCAGAACCCCCTACTCTTTTTTTTTCTTCTTTTTCTTTGAGCCTTTTCATTCATGATGGGATGGCATCTCAGAACCCCCTACTCTTTTTTTCTTCTTTTTCTTTGAGCCTTTTCATTCATGTCAGTAGGAGAATGTGTGGTTTTCTTCTTTTTCTTTGAGCCTTTTCATTCATGATGGGATGGCATCTCAGAACCCCCTACTCTTTTTTTTCTTCTTTTTCTTTGAGCCTTTTCATTCATGTCAGTAGGAGAATGTGTGGTTTTCTTCTTTTTCTTTGAGCCTTTTCATTCATGATGGGATGGCATCTCAGAACCCCCTACTCTTTTTTTTCTTCTTTTTCTTTGAGCCTTTTCATTCATGTCAGTAGGAGAATGTGTGGTTTTCTTCTTTTTCTTTTTTTAAGCAGCCAGATGGGATGGCATCTCAGAACCCCCTACTCTTTTTTTTTCTTCTTTTTCTTTTTTCATAATTTTTTTCATCTTTTTTTTTTTCCAATTTTTTTTTTTGCCCTACACGAGCACGTGAGCATGTGCTCACGTGCTCGTGAGCACATGATCTCACGAGCAGAAGCACGTGCACCCGACGCCGGGCCTACGGCGGACGGACATACGGACATGGCTAGCCCCTAAGGAGCTTGGCCCCTAAAAAGAAGAGGATAATGTCCCATCTCGGTTCCATTTGTCCCTTTTGACGCTACTATCCCCTTTTCAAGAAATTGACCTGCAGTCTCATCCGGATCAATAGGGAGTTCTCCTTCGTTACGATATCCATAAAGAAAACGCTGCAGCTGTGCATGCGCGCCGCCAGTTTTATCTGCACAGTCCAAGGTCTTGTGGCGGATTACGAAGCGCCATGCGGGTGCTTAGTGGGCTGTGGAAATGGTCTACTAAAACTTCCTATTGACTGAGCCTGTGCTGGTCGCTTTGCACCATAACTCGATGACGGGATGAGAACTGCACTGAAATGATAAGAACTGCGCAAGATGAGAACTAAACAGGCTAACAATGATATCCCGTCTCCAACACGCGCTCGTTGCCTTTCATCGTGCCTTGGCTGCGTGGGCACGCTCCAGGCTATCGAACTTGGGAAGCTCGCCCTAAAAGTGGGACAACTGAAACTCCTCGCTACCATTCTCGTCGTGTCAATGACTAAAGCAGGAATTCCTTTAGAAAAGAATGTGCGAAAGAAAACTAAGACACAAGTCACTTTTGAAAAACTATGCCGAATCAACTTCGCCAAGTCATGACATTCCACTCTTTCTGCAGCATAGAAAAATGTTGGAGAGTCTTGGAAAATGTATGAATACTTTTCTGTACAGTAAACCCAGTTAACCCGAAATCGTAAAAACTGGAAAAACTTTCGAGATAAGCGGAGCACCGAAATTTCCGAAGTACCGACGGAGGATTAAAAAATCTAGCGCCGCTGTCGAAACGAGATGGGAGGCGGTTGTGGTCGGGGTTGAACGAAGGCGACGCGACAACGGCGTGGCGACCACGGGATCGGGAGAGCCAATAGAACGCCACAAGCCAGCACAAGCGTAGAGAAAAAGATTGAGAGAAAGATAAAGAAAAGGTCACAGGAGATAGGGGGGAAAGCAAAAAGCAAGAAAACAGGCGTCCTTGAACCGTCCCTGGGCACATCTCGTTCTGTGCACCCACCTGGAACGCGTCGGGGGCGTTTCCTTCTTTTATTTTTCTTCCACAACCCGCTCTCGCTTTGTTAACCTTATCTCTAGGTCGCGGCCGCTTCGTCCGCTATGGAGATAAGCTTTTTCCTTTGGCCTCCTTTCAGGAATTTTTTTTTTTTGCAGGCAAAGTTTTGAGATATACGATGCTCATCAGGAAAACTTTTCAAGATAAGCGATGACAGAATACATGGTGCCTATTGCCTATGGGGATTCATTTTGCAACGCACAAAATTTCCGACTAAACCAATTTTTTGAGATATCCGTGTTCGAGTTAACGGGGGTTTACTGTAGTTTAAATTTTTAAGAAAAGAGTGCCGACTGTTTGAGAGAAAACTGTGCTATGGGAAGTTAAATGTGACTCCCAAATTCGGCAGTATCTTATCTTTAAAGTCCGACTTCAACTCATGAAGGGCCCTTGTTTTCTTGGCCAAATGTTCTTGAAGTGTTTTTTTTTTAGTATGGTAGGAGCTGAGCTACCCGTTGATGCATTATTATAAGCCATACTCAGTGCCGTTTACAAGGTCTGTAGGCTTCTGCGCCGCCTATTGCACCATTGCGGAGACAGGAAGGGGTTCCTAGAGCTTGATAAGTTTTAACATCTTTGCACTAGACATTACCCCAAAACCTGGCAAACCTAAAAGCTGGTTCACGTGTTTGCATTTGACTTTGCTCGAGCTGCTTGCGACGAAAGAACGCACTAACTCCATCTACATATCGGGTAGCCCTGAAGCTGCTTATAACTAGACAGAAGTTTCGCAGCATTTGGAAGTTCAAGTAGTGCACACGATATCTGCGACAAATAATCGCCTATAACATTATGAGAATCATTTTGAGGTCACAATATAAAAATTATGTAAAAATTTTAAAAAATATTTTTCCGATTAAGCAGGCTATTTAACAGATGACGCCAGTGCACCTGTCTGTTCAAGGGTTACAGGGGAACGTGCCACAGATCAGCATAGCCAGACACAGCAGAATTGCTCCATTTTGCCTTTAATCTTCTCTTTTGCAAAATTATAATTGAGTGGAATGCTCTGTTATATCCCTGAATACCTATTGCTAAATAACCCAGGCATCAATCAATGAGGATGCTGGGAATGAGGATGTGGCGCACGCTCACCTTCCCCATATATAAGATGCAAAATAAATAACCAAAATAATGCGTTGGCGAGTGCACGTGCAAGGTGACATTTGTTTTAGGCTCTTGCCTTAAAACAGTTACTGTTGCGGATGCCAGCACTTGCAGCATGCAGACCCACATTCCCAGCATTCTCGTTGATGCTTGGGTAATTTAGCGATAGGTCTATTTTTTTAAATCCGGTTGAATGAACCCCTTAGTTAAATTGTTTGGGTAGGTGAGTCAGTATTTGTGATACATATTGTTTTTGTTAAGTTTGAATGCACAGTGAATATTTGTGAACATCTTTTTTCCCTTCTGCGTCGACCAAAAGGGCCCTAGTATTCCAATTAAAAAAAAATTGACCGCATCTCCACGTGGTGAATGATGTTCATTGGGTCGAAGCTCTGGTGGTGCTTGTCTGCGTAGACGCTGAGTCGCAGCATGCCGAGCCTTTCGTTCGTTTTCATCCATGTCAGAAAGAGAATGAGTGGTATGGAACGTGGTTATATACGCATTTGAGCATTTGACCGCAGCGCCCTCTCGTCTATAAACGTTGAGCCAATGCATGCAAAGTTTAACGCGATTATATACGCATTGGACCGCAGCGCCCTCTCCTGTATAGACGTTGAGCGGCTACATGCAACGTTTCATCCCCAGCTCTTAAGTTACTACCACATCTCAGAGCCCCCTACTCGTCCCGCAGCCGTGCCCGAGTGGTTAAGGCGATGGACTAGAAATCCATTGGGGTCTCCCCGCACAAGTTCGAATCCTGTCGACTGCGCAAACATTGCTTTACATCGTTTTTTTTTTTAATTTTTTTAATTTTTTTTGCCCTACACGAGCACGTGCTCACGTGCTCGTGAGCACGTGAGCGCAGGAGCAGGAGCACCGGACGCGGGTCGGACAGACATGGCTAGCCCCTAAGGAGCTTCGCCCCTAAAAATAAAAGTGCGAAAGAGCCTTTAGTTTTGAGCCGGTGGCATATTTCGAAAACGCGAATATACAATCTCTTCCTTCAGGTGGACATTCACTGCGGCCTGGAGAACCAACTGACATCCGCGTCCGAGCCCAATCGCTGCGAGTACCACTTTGACTTCAGCACACCCGCGGCCTGCTCGGACAAGGTCATGGCAGGAGAGGAGGGGGCGAAGCCTCACCACGCGCACGAGGAACTTTAAGCTCATTGCCACCATTCACTTTTTTTTTTGTCCCCTCTTCACACTAAAGATAAAGAACTCTTCTTGGCAAATTGGGTGTCGGCAAACTTCTACATTTTTGCGGTGGGAGAAAGAACCATTCAGTGAGTTGTGTTGGAAGCATGTAAATTGCATTGAATGGACGGACGTGTGCACACGTGGCATCAGATTTGTGTGGTACGAGAGCGAGAAAGCGCCCGTACAGGGGGCGATGGTGGCTCTGCAAAAGTGATTCCTTTTTTTTAAAGTTTTTTTTTAGGGTTCAAGCTTGCAGATTGAACGAGTTCTCTCAGGTTTCCCAAATATTGAACGACAAATGTTTTGTCTGGTTTTTGTGCGTCACTCTTAAGCTCGATTGCTCGGCTGTATGCCAGTGTCCAAATGGAGTTTTGTCAGTAAAATGGAGCTGTTCAGCGCAACCTGTCTTGGAGTTTCTGTACAATCTTCACAAAATGAATAGTGGTTCTCAAATGGAGGTCCGCAGACCCTTTGGGCTGCCTGAGGTCTCCTTAGGGTCCCCAAAGCCCTCAACTATCAGTCGAGCTAAACTACAGTAATATCCAGAGTCATCGCCTTCCCCCCCCCGCTGCCTGAAATTCTTGAAAAAAGGGTGGTCGGCCATGACTCGGGGGCTAAACCCAAAAAGATGAAAAATGCAAATTTTTTTGTTCGCATATAGCGTGGCTAGACAGGAGATACATTGAACTCAAATCTCGAGTTGGTATCTTACTTCCAAGATTCGTAAAATGTTTTACTGTCGAGCAAAATCCCTTGAGGGCAGTTCCAAGAAAGCACAAATCGAAGACTCGATCGCTGTAGCCTTCAATGAAAGGTGTACGCAGTATAAAAAAAACGAAAAAAAAAAAATCGCAGTGAACGAGCAAAGGAGCGACAGCCGAGGGGGAGTTGCAAGCAAGCAAACGGGCAAGCTGGGAAGCATGTTAAAAAAGTTTTTTAAGGGGGACACTACCGAGAAAAAAATATTTGCGCAAAAAAGTTGTATTTGAAAAATGCCATGTTTACATCCACCAACGTCTAGAGCAGTGGTCTCAAACTCGTTCGAGTGTGGGGGCCAGACAGCTCACACCGGAAAGGTTGCGGCCCAGTATAAGACGAAGGTAAAGACATCGCTTTTTATGCTTTTTGTAAAATCAGTTTTGCCAGTCTTTCGATTTTTTTTTTTTTGTGACTACTTTGGGACCTGACCTGATGTGATAACAAGAATTAACATGACACTGCCCCACCAACGTTCCGCCATTTTTAATAGAACAAGTACAATGTCGTTCCCGTTGTTCCAATAACTCAAGAATTAACCGACCTCAACATGTTTCTTGGCAGTTCTTGCTTTCCTCGCAATTTTTATTACAACACTCTGAGCAGATACTTGTCTTTTAATGGTGATATTTTTTTGAAGGCAAGAATCCCAAGCTCATAGCTTTATATTTGGTAGTTGCACTGGCTGATCGAGAGTTCGTGCAGCCAAGATGCATCCTTTAACGAACAGCCCGGACTTGCAGCATTATGGTGCAACAGTTGTACATTGTAAAAATGCTGGGAAACAAAAACTAAAGCGAGACAAGGGGCAAATTAATGCAGATAAGTGTAAACTATGTAAATACGTTTCCCCATTCGCTACCGCGCACATCGCGCATTGCCGGGCCGTCCGTACCGCATGTTTTCCCCTTAAAACGGCCACGGCACGACTGTTTTGCTTGTATAATAAGCTTTTACAGTAAAACTCAGTGCGGAAAACATGTTTATTTACAAGCTTAAGTGGTTTGTTCAAGTCTTTAAATCAATAGGCCCTCACAGATTCTTCCTATAGTCAAAGTCAAATTTGGGGGTTTGATGATGATGATTAGGGTTTTAGTGGCGCATTGACAACGGAGGTCATATTGCGCCAATTCAATGTTGTTTAGCTTGCACTAAACAAAAAGGTTTAAGATAACAGTATAAAAAATTACAACTGGTGTAGGTAGCCAGTTTTCTTTAGGTAGTCAAGAACACGGTAAAAAGGCACTAAAGGGCAGTCACTAAGTAAAAACATTGGATGAAAGGGAAGATAACCTCTAAAAAGTTCAGGAAGCTAGACCGGCGCAATTGGTGGTGAAAGGGCAATGCCCACGAAAAATG